>JAVRKA010000517.1:0-94328 GCA_034508555.1 Venustoraphidia nigricollis
ATTCCAGATATGGTTGCCGATAGGCATTTCAACTATAGGTGCTGATAGGCATTTCAGATGTAGTTTCCGATAGGCATTTCAAAAATAGGTACCGATAGGCATTTCAGATATAGGTGCCGATCGGCATTTCAGATATAGTTGCCGATAGGCATTTTAAAAATAGGTGTCGATAGGCATTTCAGATATAGAAGCCGATAGGCATTTCGAATATAGGTGCCGATAGGCATTCCAGATATGTTTGCCGATAGGCATTTCAAATATAGGTGCTGATAGGCATTTTAGATGTAGTTTCTGATAGGCATTTCAAAAATTGATGCCGATAGGCATTCCAGATATGGTTGCCGATAGGCATTTCAAATTTAGGAGCAGATAGGCATTTCAGATGTAGTTTCCGAAAGGCATTAAAAAAATAGGTGCCGATAGGCATTTCAGATATAGGTGCCGATAGGCATTTCAGATATAGTTGCCGATTGGCATTTTAAAACTAGGTGCCGATAGGTATTTCAGATATAGAAGCCGTTTGGCATTTCAAATATAGGTGCCGATAGGCATTCCCGATATGGTTGCCGATAGGCATTTCAAATATAAGTGCTGATAGGCATTTCAGATGTAGTTTCCGATAGGCATTTCAAAAATAGGTACCGATAGGCATTTCAGATATAGGTGCCGATAGGCATTTCAGAAATAGTTGCCAATTGGCATTTTAAAAACAGGTGCCGATAGGCATTTCAGATATAGAAGCCGATAGGTATTTCAAATATAAGTGTCGATAGGCATTCCAGATATGGTTGCCGATAGGCATTTCAAATTTAGGAGCAGATAGGCATTTCAGATGTAGTTTCCGAAAGGCATTTCAAAAATAGGTGCCGATAGGCATTTCAGATATAGGTGCCGATAGGCATTTCAGATAAAGTTGCCGATTGGCATTTTAAAAATAGGTGCCGATAGGCATTTCAGATATAGAAGCCGATAGGCATTTCAAATATAGGTGCCGATAGGCACTCCAGATATGTTTGCCGATAGGCATTTTAAATATAGGTGCTGATAGGTATTTCAGATGTAGTTTCCGATAGGCATTTCAAAAATAGGTGCCGATAGGCATTTCAGATATAGGTGCCGATAGGCATTTCAGATATAGTTGCCGATTGGCATTTTAAAAATAGGTGCCAATAGGCATTTTAGATGTAGTTTCCAATAGGCATTTCTAAAATAGGTGCCGATTGGCATTTCAGATATAGGTGCTGATAGGCATATCAGATATAGTTGCCGATAGGCATTTAAAATATAGGTGCCGATAGGCATTTCAAATTTAGGTGTCGATAGGCATTTCAGATATAAATGCCGAAAGGCATTTCAGATATAGGAGCCGATAGGCATTTCTGATGTGGTTGCCGATAGGCATTTCAAAAAAAGGTGCTGATAGGCATTTCAGATGTAGTTTTCGATAGGCATTTCAAAAATAGGTGCCGATAGGCATTTCAGATATAGGTGCCGATAGTCACTTCAGATATAGTTGCCGATTGGCATTTTAAAAATAGGTGCCGATAGGCATTTCAGATATAGAAGCCGATAGGCATTTAAAATATAGGTGCCGATAAGCATTTCAGATATGGTTGCCGATAGGCATTTCAAATATAGGTGCTGATAGGCATTTCAGATGTAGTTTCCGATAGGCATTTCAAAAATAGGTGCCGATAGGCATTTCAGATATTGGTGCCGATAGGCATTACAGATATAGTTGCCGATTAGCATTTTAAAAATAGGTGCCGATAGGCATTTCAGATATAGAAGCCGATAGGCATTTCAAATATAGGTGCCGATAAGCATTCCAGATATGGTTGCCGATAGGCATTTCAAATATAGGTGCTGATAGGCATTTCAGATGTAGTTTCCGATAGGCATTTCAAAAATAGGTGCCGATAGGCATTTCAGATATAGGTGCCGATAGGCATTTCAGATATAGTTGCCAATTGGCATTTTAAAAATAGGTGCCGATAGGCATTTCAGATATAGAAGCCGATAGGCATTTCAAATATAGGTGCCGATAGGCATTCCAGATATGGTTGCCGATAGGCATTTCAAATATAGGTGCTGATAGGCATTTTAGATGTAGTTTCCGATAGGCATTTCAAAAATTGATGCCGATAGGAATTTCAGATATAGGTGCCGATAGGCATTTCAGATATAGTTGCCGATTGGCATTTCAGATATAGAAGCCGATAGGTATTTCAAATATAGGTGTCGATAGGCATTTCAGATATGGTTGCCCATAGGCATTTCAAATATAGGAGCAGATAGGCATTTCAGATGTATTTTCCGAAAGGCATTTCAAAAATAGGTGCCGATAGGCATTTCAGATATAGGTGCCGATAGGCATTTCAGATATATTTGCCGATAGGCATTTAAAATATAGGTGCCGATAGGCATTTCAAATATAGGTGTCGATAGGCATTTCAGATATAAATGCCGAAAGGCATTTCAGATATAGTTGCCGATAGGCATTTCTGATGTGGTTGCCGATAGGCATTTCAAATATAGGTGCTGATAGGCATTTCAGATGTAGTTTTCGATAGGCATTTCAAAAATAGGTGCCGGTAGGTATTTCAGATATAGGTGCCGATAGGCACTTCAGATATAGTTGCCGATTGGCATTTTAAAAATAGGTGCCGATAGGCATTTCAGATATAGAAGCCGATAGGCATTTCAAATATAGGTGCCGATAAGCATTCCAGATATGGTTGCCGATAGGCATTTCAAATATAGGTGCTGATAGGCATTTCAGATGTAGTTTCTGATAGGCATTTCAAAAATTTGTGCCGATAGGCATTTCAGATATAGGTGCCGATAGGCATTTCAGATATAGTTGCCGATTGGCATTTTAAAAATAGGTGCCGATAGGCATTTCAGATATAGAAGCCGATAGGTATTTCAAATATAGGTGTCGATAGGCATTTCAGATATGGTTGCCGATAGGCATTTCAAATGTAGGTGCTGATAGGCATTTCAGATGTAGTTTCCGATAGGCATTTCAAAAATAGGTCCCGATAGGCATTTCAGATATAGGTGCCGATAGGCATTTCAGATATAGTTGCCGATTAGCATTTTAAAAATAGGTGTCGATAGGCATTTCAGATATAGAAGCCGATAGGCATTTCAAATATAGGTGTCGATAGGCATTTCAGATATGGTTGCCGATAGGCATTTCAAATATAGGTGCTGATAGGCATTTTAGATCTAGTTTCCGATAGGCATTTCAAAAATAGGTGCCGATAGGCATTTCAGATATTGGTGCCGATAGGCATTTCAGATATAGTTGCCGATTGGCATTTTAAAAATAGGTGCCGATAGGCATTTCAGATATAGAAGCCGATAGGCATTTCAAATATAGGTGCCGATAGGCATTCCAGATATGGTTGCCGATAGGCATTTCAAATATAGGTGCTGATAGGCATTTCAGATGTAGTTTCCGATAGGCATTTCAAAAATATGTGCCGATAGGCATTTCAGATATAGTTGCCAATTGGCATTTTAAAAATAGGTGCCGATAGGCATTTCAGATATAGATGCCGATAGGCATTTCAAATATAGGTGCCGATAGGCATTTTAGATATGGTTGCCGATTGGCATTTCAAATATAGGTGCTGATAGGCATTTTAGATGGAGTTTCCGATAGGCATTTCAAAAATTGATGCCGATAGGCATTTCAGATATAGGTGCCTATAGGCATTTCAGATATAGTTGCCGTTTGGCATTTTAAAAACAGGTGCCGATAGGCATTTCAGATATAGAAGCCGATAGGTATTTCAAATATGGGTGTCGATAGGCATTTCAGATATGGTTGCCGATAGGCATTTCAAATATAGGAGCAGATAGGCATTTCAGATGTTTTTTCCGAAAGGCATTTCAAAAATAGGTGCAGATAGGCATTTCAGATATAGGTGCCGATAGGCATTTCAGATATATTTGCCGATAGGCATTTAAAATATAAGTGCCGATAATCATTTCAAATATAGGTGTCGATAGGCATTTCAGATATAAATGCCGAAAGGCATTTCAGATATAGGTGCCGATAGGCATTTCAAATATAGGTGCTGATAGGCATTTCAGATGTAGTTTTCGATAGGCATTTCAAAAATAGGTGCCGGTAGGTATTTCAGATATATGTGCCGATAGGCACTTCAGATATAGTTGCCGATTGGCATTTTAAAAATAGGTGCCGATAGGCATTTCAGATATAGAAGCCGATAGGTATTTCAAATATATGTGCCGATAGGCATTCCAGATATAGTTGCCGATAGGCATTTCAAATATAGGTGCTGATAGGCATTTTAGATGTAGTTTCCGATAGGCATTTCAAAAATTGATGCCGATAGGCATTTCAGATATAGGTGCCGATAGGCATTTCAGATACAGTTGCCGATTGGCATTTTAAAAACAGGTGCCGATAGGCATTTTAGATGTAGTTTCCGATAGGCATTTCAAAAATTGATGCCGATAGGCATTTCAGATATAGGTGCCGATAGGCATTTCAGATATAGTTGCCAATTGGCATTTTAAAAATAGGTGTCGATAGGCATTTCAGATATAGAAGCCGATAGGCATTTCAAATATAGGTGCCGATAGGCATTCCAGATATGGTGGCCGATAGGCATTTCAAATATAGGTGCTGATAGGCATTTCAGATGTAGTTTCCGATAGGCATTTCAAAAATTGGTGCCGATAGGCATTTTAGATATAGGTGCCGATAGGCATTTCAGATATAGTTGCCGATTGGCATTTTAAAAATAGGTGCCGATAGGCATTTCAGATATAGAAGCCGATAGGTATTTCAAATATAGGTGTCGATAGGCATTTCAGTTATGGTTACCGATAGGCATTTCAAATATAGGTGCTGATAGGCATTTCAGATGTAGTTTTCAATAGGCATTTCAAAAATAGGTGCCGATAGGCAAATCAGACATAGGTGCCTATAGACATTTCAGATATATTTGCCGATTGGCATTTTAAAAATAGGTGCCGATAGGCATTTTAGATGTAGTTTCCGATAGGCATTTCAAAAATAGGTGCCGATAGGCATTTCAGATATATGTGCCGATAGGCATATCAGATATAGTTGCCGATAGGCATTTCAAAAATAGGTGCCGATAGGCATATCAGATATAGTTGCCGATAGGCATTTCAGAAATATGTGCCGATAGGCATTTCAAATATAGGTGTCGATAGGCATTTCAGATATAAATGCCGAAAGGCATTTCAGATATAGGTGCCGATAGGCATTTTTGATGTGGTTGCCGATAGGCATTTCAAATATAGGTGCTGATAGGCATTTCAGATGTAGTTTTCAATAGGCATTTCAAAAATAGGTGCCGATAGGCATTTCAGATATAGGTGCCGATAGGTACTTCAGATATAGTTGCCGATTGGCATTTTAAAAATAGGTGCCGATAGGCATTTCAGATATAGAAGCCGATAGGCATTTCAAATATAGGTGCCGATAGGCATTCCAGATATGTTTGCCGATAGGCATTTTAAATATAGGTGCTGATAGGCATTTCAGATGTAGTTTCCGATAGGCATTTCAAAAATAGGTGCCGATAGGCATTTCAGATATAGGTGCCGATAGGCATTTCAGATATAGTTGCCGATTGGCATTTTAAAAATAGGTGCCGATAGGCATTTTAGATGTAGTTTCCAATAGGCATTTCCAAAATAGGTGCCGATTGGCATTTCAGATATAGGTGCCGATAGGCATATCAGATATAGTTGCCGATAGGCATTTAAAATATAGGTGCCGATAGGCATTTCAAATATAGGTGTCGATAGGCATTTCAGATATAAATGCCGAAAGACATTTCAGATATAGGTGCCGATAGGCATTTCTGATGTGGTTGCCGATAGGCATTTCAAATAAAGATGCTGATAGGCATTTCAGATGTAGTTTTCGATAGGCATTTCAAAAATAGGTGCCGATAGGCATTTCAGATATAGGTGCCGATAGGCATTTCTGATGTGGTTGCCGATAGGCATTTCAAATATAGGTGCTGATAGGCATTTCAGATGTAGTTTTCGATAGGAATTTCAAAAATAGGTGCCGGTAAGTATTTCAGATATAGGTGCCGATAGGCACTTCAGATATAGTTGCCGATTGGCATTTTAAAAATAGGTGCCGATAGGCATTTCAGATATAGAAGCCGATAGGCATTTCAAATATAGGTGCCGATAAGCATTCCAGATATGGTTGCCGATAGGCATTTCAAATATAGGTGCTGATAGGCATTTCAGATGTAGTTTCCGATAGGCATTTCAAAAATTGGTGCCGATAGGCATTTCAGATATAGGTGCCGATAGGCATTTCAGATATAGTTGCCGATTGGCATTTTAAAAATAGGTGCCGATAGGCATTTCAGATATAGAAGCCGATAGGCATTTCAAATATAGGTGCCGATAGGCATTTCAGATATTGGTGCCGATAGGTATTTCAGATATAGTTGCCGATTGGCATTTTAAAAATAGGTGCCGATAGGCATTTCAGATATAGAAGCCGAAAGGCATTTCAAATATAGGTGCCGATAGGCATTTCAGATATTGGTGCCGATAGGTATTTCAGATATAGTTGCCGATTGGAATTTAAAAATAGGTGCCGATAGGCATTTCAGATATAGTTGCCGATTGGCATTTTAAAAATAGGTGTCGATAGGCATTTCAGATATAGAAGCCGATAGGCATTTCAAATATAGGTGTCGATAGGGATTTCAGATATGATTGCCGATAGGCATTTCAAATATAGGTGCTGATAGGCATTTCAGATGTGGTTTCCGATAGGCATTTCAAAAATAGGTGCCGATAGGCATTTCAGATATTGGTGCCGATAGGTATTTCAGATATAGTTGCCGATTGGCATTTTAAAAATAGGTGTCGATAGGCATTTCAGATATAGAAGCCGATAGGCATTTCAAATATAGGTGCCGATAGGCATTACAGATATGGTTGCCGATAGGCATTTCAAATATAGGTGCTGATAGGCATTTCAGATGTAGTTTCCGATAGGCATTTCAAAAATAGGTGCCGATAGGCATTTCAGATATATGTGCCGATAGGCATTTCAGATATAGTTGCCAATTGGCATTTTAAAAATAGGTGCCGATAGGCATTTCAGATATAGAAGCCGATAGGCATTTCAAATATAGGTGCCGATAGGCATTCCAGATATGGTTGCCGATAGGTAATTCAAATATAGGTGCTGATAGGCATTTTAGATGTAGTTTCCGATAGGCATTTCAAAAATTGATGCCGATAGGCATTTCAGATATGGGTGCCGATAGGCATTTCAGATATAGTTGCCGATTGGCATTTTAAAAACAGGTGCCGATAGGCAATTTAGATATAGAAGCCGATAGGTATTTCAAATATGGGTGTCGATAGGCATTTCAGATATGGTTGCCGATAGGCATTTCAAATATAGAAGCAGATAGGCATTTCAGATGTATTTTCCGAAAGGCATTTCAAAAATAGGTGCCGATAGGCATTTCAGATATAGGTGCCGATAGGCATTTCAGATATATTTGCCGATAGGCATTTAAAATATAGGTGCCGATAGGCATTTCAAATATAGGTGTCGATAGGCATTTCAGATATAAATGCCGAAAGGCATTTCAGATATAGGTGCCGATAGGCATTTCTGATGTGGTTGCCGATAGGCATTTCAAATATAAGTGCTGATAGGCATTTCAGATGTAGTTTTCGATAGGCATTTCAAAAATAGGTGTTGGTAAGTATTTCAGATATAGGTGCCGATAGGCACTTCAGATATAGTTGCCGATTGGCAAATTAAAAATAGGTGCCGATAGGCATTTTAGATATAGAAGCCGATAGGCATTTCAAATATAGGTGCCGATAAGCATTCCAGATATGGTTGCCGATAGGCATTTCAAATATAGGTGCTGATAGGCATTTCAGATGTAGTTTCCGATAGGCATTTCAAAAATAGGTACCGATAGGCATTTCAGATATAGGTGCTGATAGGCATTTCAGATATAGTTGCCGATTTGCATTTTAAAAATAGGTGTCGATAGGCATTTCAGATATAGAAGCCGATAGGCATTTCAAATATAGGTGTCGATAGGCATTTCAGATGTAGTTTCCGATAGGCATTTCAAAAATAGGTACCGATAGGCATTTCAGATATAGGTGCTGATAGGCATTTCAGATATAGTTGCCGATTTGCATTTTAAAAATAGGTGTCGATAGGCATTTCAGATATAGAAGCCGATAGGCATTTCAAATATAGGTGTCGATAGGCATTTCAGATATGGTTGCCGATAGGCATTTCAAATATAGGTGCTGATAGGCATTTCAGATGTAGTTTCCGATAGGCATTTCAAAAATAGGTGCCGATAGGCATTTCAGATATGGTTGCCGATAGGCATTTCAAATATAGGAGCAGATAGGCATTTCAGATGTATTTTCCGAAAGGCATTTCAAAAATAGGTTGCGATAGGCATTTCAAATATAGGTGTCGATAGGCATTTCAGATATATTTGCCGATAGGCATTTAAAATATAGGTGCCGATAGGCATTTCAAATATAGGTGTCGATAGGCATTTCAGATATAAATGCCGAAAGGCATTTCAGATATAGGTGCCGATAGGCATTTCTGATGTGGTTTCCGATAGGCATTTCAAATATAGGTGCTGATAGGCATTTCAGATGTAGTTTTCGATAGGCATATAAAAAATAGGTGCCGGTAGGTATTTGAGATATAGGTGCCGATAGGCACTTCAGATATAGTTGCCGATTGGCATTTTAAAAATAGGTGCCGATAGGCATTTCAGATATAGGTGCCGATAGGCATTTCAGATATAGTTGCCGATTGGCATTTTAAAAATAGGTGCCGATAGGCATTTCAGATATAGAAGCCGATAGGTATTTCAAATATAGGTGCCGATAGGCATTTCAGATATATTTGCCGATAGGCATTTAAAATATAGGTGCCGATAGGCATTTCAAATATAGGTGTCGATAGGCATTTCAGATATTAATGCCGAAAGGCATTTCAGATATAGGTGCCGATAGGCATTTCTAATGTGGTTGCCGATAGGCATTTCAAATATAGGTGCTGATAGGCATTTCAGATGTAGTTTCCGATAGGCATTTCAAAAATAGGTGCCGATAGGCATTTCAGATATTGGTGCCGATAGGCATTTCAGATATAGTTGCCGATTGGCATTTAAAAAATAGGTGCCGATAGGCATTTCAGATATAAGAGCCGATAGGCATTTCAAATATAGGTGCCGATAGGCATTCCAGATATGGTTGCCGGTAGGCATTTCAAATATAGGTGCTGATAGGCATTTCAGATGTAGTTTCCGATAGGCATTTCAAAAATAGGTGCCGACAGGCATTTTAGATATAGGGGCGATAGGCATTTCAGATATAGTTGCCGATTGGCATTTTAAAAATAGGTGCCGATAGGCATTTCAGATATAGAAGCCGATAGGCATTTCAAAAATAGGTGCTGATAGGCATTTCAAAAATAGGTGCCGATAGGCATATCAGATATAGTTGCCGATAGGCATTTCAAAAATAGGTGCCGATAGGCATTTCAAATATAGATGTCGATAGGCATTTCAGATAAAAATGCCGAAAGGCATTTCAGATATAGGTGCCGATAGGCATTTTTGATGTGGTTGCCGATAGGCATTTCAAATATAGGTGCTGATAGGCATTTCAGATGTAGTTTTCGATAGGCATTTCAAAAATAGGTGCCGATAGGCATTTCAGATATAGGTGCCAAAAGGCACTTCAGATATAGTTGCCGATTGGCATTTTAAAAATAGGTGCCGATAGGCATTTCAGATATAGAAGCCGATAGGCATTTCAAATATAGGTGCCGATAGGCATTCCAGATATGTTTGCCGATAGGCATTTTAAATATAGGTGCTGATAGGCATTTCAGATGTGGTTTCCGAAAGGCATTTCAAAAATAGGTGCCAATAGGCATTTCAGATATAGGTGCCGATAGGCATTTCAGATATAGTTACCGATTGGCATTTTAAAAATAGGTGCCAATAGGCATTTCAGATATAGAATCCGATAGGCATTTCAAATATAGGTGCCGATAGGCATTCCAGATATGGTTGCCGATAGGCATTACAAATATAGGGGCTGATAGGCATTTCAGATGTAGTTTCCGATAGGCATTTCAAAAATAGGTGCCGATAGGAATTTCAGATATAGGTGCCGATAGGCATTTCAGATATAGTTGCCAATTGGCATTTTAAAAATAGGTGCCGATAGGCATTTCAGATATAGAAGCCGATAGGCATTTCAAATATAGGTGCCGATAGGCATTCCAGATATGGTTGCCGATAAGCATTTCAAATATAGGAGCAGATAGGCATTTCAGATGTATTTTCCGAAAGGCATTTCAAAAATAGGTGCCGATAGGCATTTCAGATATAGGTGCCGATAGGCATTTCAGATATGGTTGCCGATAAGCATTTCAAATATAGGAGCAGATAGGCATTTCAGATGTATTTTCCGAAAGGCATTTCAAAAATAGGTGCCGATAGGCATTTCAGATATAGGTGCCGATAGGCATTTCAGATATATTTGCCGATAGGCATTTAAAATATAGGTGCCGATAGGCATTTCAAATATAGGTGTCGATAGGCATTTCAGATATAAATGCCGAAAGGCATTTCAGATATAGGTGCCGATAGGCATTTCAGATATAGTTGCCGATTGGCATTTTAAAAATAAATGCCGATAGGCATTTCAGATATAGAAGCCGATAGGGATTTCAAATATAGGTGTCGATAGGCATTTCATATATGGTTGCCGATAAGCATTTCAAATATAGGTGCTGATAGGCATTTCAGATGTAGTTTCCGATAGGCATTTCAAAAATAGGTGCCGATAGGCATTTCAGATAGAGGTGCCGATAGGCATTTCAGATATAGCTGCCGATTGGCATTTTAAAAATAGGTGTCGATAGGCATTTCAGATATAGAAGCCGATAGGCATTTCGAATATAGGTGCCGATAGGCAGTCCAGATATGGTTGCCGATAGGCATTTCAAATATAGGTGCTGATAGGCATTCCGGATGTAGTTTCCGATAGACATTTCAAAAAATAGTGCCGATAGGCATTTCAGATATAGTTGCCGATAGGCATTTCAGATATAGTTACCGATTGGCATTTTAAAAATAGGTGCCGATAGGCATTTCAGATATAGATGCCGATAGGCATTTCAAATATAGGTGCCGATAGGCATTCCAGATATGGTTGCCGATAGGCATTTCAAATATAGGTGCTGATAGGCATTTTAGATGTAGTTTCCGATAGGCATTTCAAAAATTGATGCCGATAGGCCTTTCGGATATAGGTGCCGATAGGCATTTCAGATATAGTTGCCGATTGGCATTTTAAAAACAGGTGCCGATAGGCATTTCAGATATAGAAGCCGATAGGAATTTCAAATATAGGTGTCGATAGGCATTTCAGATATGGTTGCCGATAGGCATTTCAAATATAGGAGCAGATAGGCATTTCAAATTTAGTTTCCGAAAGGCATTTCAAAAATATATGCCGATAGGCATTTCAGATATAGGTGCCGATAGGCATTTCAGATATAGTTGCCAAATGGTATTTCAAAAATAGGTGCCGATAGGCATTTCAGATATAGAAGCCGATAGGCATTTCAAATATAGTTGCCGATAGGCATTCCAGATATGGTTGCCGATAGGCATATCAAATATAAGCGCTGATAATCATTTCAGATGTAGTTTCCGATAGGCATTTCAAAAATAGGTACCGATAGGCATTTCAGATATAAGTGCCAATAGGCATTTCAGATATAGTTGCCGATTGGCATTTTAAAAATAGGTGCCGATAGGCATTTCAGATATAGAAGCCGATAGGTATTTCAAATATAGGTGTGGATAGGCATTTAAGATATGGTTGCCGATAGGCATTTCAAATATAGGTACTGATAGTCATTTCAGATGTAGTTTCCGATAGGCATTTCAAAAATAGGTTTCGATAGGCATTTCAGATATAGGTGCCGATAGGCATTTCAGATATACTTACCGATTGGCATTTTAAAAATAGGTGCCGATAGGCATTTTAGATGTAGTTTCCGATAGGCATTTCAAAAATAGGTGCCGATAGGCATTTCAGATATAGGTGCCGATAGGCATATCAGAAATAGTTGCCGATAGGCATATAAAATATATGAGCAGATAGGCATTTTAAATATAGGTGTCAACCGGCATTTCAGATATAAATGCCGAAAGGCATTTCAGATATAGGTGCCGATAGGCATTTCTGAGGTGGTTGCCGATAGGCATTTCAAATATAGGTGCTGATAGGCATTTCAGATGTAGTTTTCGATAGGCATTTCAAAAATAGGTGCCGATAGGTATTTCAGATATAGAAGCCGTTAGGCATTTCAAATATAGGCGCCGATAGGCATCCCAGATATGGTTGCCGATAGGCATTTCAAATATAGGTGCTGATAGGCATTTTAGATGTAGTATCCGATAGGCATTTCAAAAATAGGTGCCGATAGGCATTTCAGATATAGGTGCCGATAGGCATTTCAGATATAGTTGCCGATTGGCATTTTAAAATAGGTGCCGATAGGCATTTCAGATATAGAAGCCGATAGGCATTTCAAATATAGGTGCCGATAGACATTCCAGATATGGTTGCCGATAGGCATTTCAAATATAGGTGCTGATAGGCATTTCAGATGTAGTTTCCGATAGGCATTTCAAAAATTGGTATCGATAGGCATTTCAGATATAGGTGCCGATAGGCATTTCAGATATAGTTGCCGATTGGCATTTTAAAAATAGGTGCCGATAGGCATTTCAGATATAGAAGCCGATAGGTATTTCAAATATAGGTGTCGATAGGCATTTCAGATATGATTGCCGTTAGGCATTTCAAATATAGGTGCTGATAGGCATTGCAGATGTAGTTTCCGATTGGCATTTCAAAAATAGGTGCCGATAGGCATTTCAGATATAGGTGCCGATAGGCATTTCAGATATAGTTGCCGATTGGCACTTTAAAAATAGGTGCCGATAGGCATTTCAGATATATAAGCCGATAGGCATTTCAAATATAGGTGCCGATGAGCATTCCAGATATGGTTGCCGATAGGCATTTCAAATATAGGTGCTGATAGGCATTTCAGATGTAGTTTCCGATAGGCATTTCAAAAATTGGTGTCGATAGGCATTTCAGATATAGAAGCCGATAGGCATTTCAAATATAGGTGCCGATAGGCATTCCAGATATGGTTGCCGATAGGCATTTCAAATATAGGTGCTGATAGGCATTTCAGATGTAGTTTCCGATAGGCATTTCAAAAATTGGTGCCGATAGGCATTTCAGATATAGGTGCCGATAGACATTTCAGACATAGTTGCCGATTGGCATTTTAAAAATTGGTGCCGATAGGTATTTCAGATATAGAAGCCGATAGGGATTTTAAATATAGGTGTCGATAGGCATTTCAGATATGGTTGCCGATAAGCATTTCAAATATAGGTGCTGATAGGCATTTCAGATGTATTTTCCGATAGGCAAATCAAAAATAGGTGCCGATAGGCATTTCAGATATAGGTGCCGATAGGCATTTCAGATATATTTGCCGATTGGCATTTTAAAAATAGGTGCCGATAGGCATTTCAGATATATAAGCCGATAGGCATTTCAAATATAGGTGCCGATGAGCATTCCAGATATTGTTGCCGATAGGCATTTCAAATATAGGTGCTGAGAGGCATTTCAGATGTAGTTTCCGATAGGCATTTCAAAAATTGGTGTCGATAGGCGTTTCAGATATAGAAGCCGATAGGCATTTCAAATATAGGTGCCGATAGGCATTCCAGATATGGTTGCCGATAGACATTTCAAATATAGGTGCTGATAGGCATTCCGGATGTAGTTTCCGATAGGCATTTCTAAAAATGGTTCCGATAGGCATTTCAGATATAGGTGCCGATAGGCATTTCAGATATAGTTACCGATTGGCATTTTAAAAATAGGTACCGATAGGCATTTCAGATATAGAAGCCGATAGGTATTTCAAATATAGGTGTCGATAGGCATTTCAGATATGGTTGCCGATAGGCATTTCAAATATAGGTGCTGATAGGCATTTCAGATGTAGTTTCCGTTAGGCATTTCAAAAATAGGTGCCGATAGGCATTTCAGATATAGGTGCCGATAGGCATTTCAGATATAGTTGCCGATTGGCATTTTAAAAATAGGTGCCGATAGGCATTTCAGATATAGAAGCCGATAGGCATTTCAAATATAGGTGCCGATAGGCATTCCAGATATGGTTGCCGATAGGCATTTCAAATATAGGTGCTGATAGGCATTTCAGATGTAGTTTCCGATAGGCATTTCAAAAATTGGTGCCGATAGGCATTTCAGATATAGGTGCCGATTGGCATTTCAGATATAGTTGCCGATTGGCATTTTAAAAATAGGTGCCGATAGGCATTTCAGATATAGAAGCCGATAGGTATTTCAAATATAGGTGTCGATAGGCATTTCAGATATGATTGCCGATAGGCATTTCAAATATAGGTGCTGATAGGCATTTCAGATGTAGTTTCCGATAGGCATTTCAAAAATAGGTGCCGATAGGCATTTCAGATATAGGTGCCGATAGGCATTTCAGATATAGTTGCCGATTGGCATTTTAAAAATAGGTGTCGATAGGCATTTCAGATATATAAGCCGATAGGCATTTCAAATATAGGTGCCGATGAGCATTCCAGATATGGTTGCCGATAAGCATTTCAAATATAGGTGCTGATAGGCATTTCAGATGTATTTTCCGATAGGCAAATCAAAAATAGGTGCCGATAGGCATTTCAGATATAGGTGCCGATAGGCATTTCAGATATATTTGCCGATTGGCATTTTAAAAATAGGTGCCGATAGGCATTTCAGATATATAAGCCGATAGGCATTTCAAATATAGGTGCCGATGAGCATTCCAGATATGGTTGCCGATAGGCATTTCAAATATAGGTGCTGAGAGGCATTTCAGATGTAGTTTCCGATAGGCATTTCAAAAATTGGTGTCGATAGGCATTTCAGATATAGAAGCCGATAGGCATTTCAAATATAGGTGCCGATAGGCATTCCAGATATGGTTGCCGATAGGCATTTCAAATATAGGTGCTGATAGGCATTCCGGATGTAGTTTCCGATAGGCATTTCTAATAATGGTGCCGATAGGCATTTCAGATATAGGTGCCGATAGGCATTTCAGATATAGTTACCGATTGGCATTTTAAAAATAGGTACCGATAGGCATTTCAGATATAGAAGCCGATAGGTATTTCAAATATAGGTGTCGATAGGCATTTCAGATATGGTTGCCGAAAGGCATTTCAAATATAGGTGCTGATAGGCATTTCAGATGTAGTTTCCGATAGGCATTTCAAAAATAGGTGCCGATAGGCATTTCAGATATAGGTGCCGATAGGCATTTCAGATATAGTTGCCGATTGGCATTTTAAAAACAGGTGCCGATAGGCATTTCAGATATAGAAGCCGATAGGTATTTCAAATATAGGTGCCGATAGGCATTCCAGATATGGTTGCCGATAGGCATTTCAAATATAGGTGCTGATAGGCATTGCAGATGTAGTTTCCGATAGGCGTTTCAAATATAGGTGCTGATAGGCATTTCAGATGTAGTTTTCGACAGGCATTTCAAAAATAGGTGCCGATATGCATTTCAGATATAGGTGCCGATAGTCATTTCAGATATAGTTGCCAATTGGCATTTAAAAAATAGGTGCCGATAGGCATTTCAGATATAGAAGCCGATAGGCATTTCAAATATAGGTGCCGATAGGCATTTCAAATATAGGTGCCGATAGGCATTGCAGATATAGTTGCCGATAGGCATTTCAAATATAGGTGCTGATAGGCATTTTAGATGTAGTTTCCGATAGGCATTTCAAAAATTGATGCCGATAGGCATTTCGGATATAGGTGCCGATAGGCATTTCAGATATAGTTGCCGATTGGCATTTTAAAAACAGGTGCCGATAGGCATTTCAGATATAGGTGCCGATAGGCATTTCAGATATAGTTGCCGATTGGCATTTTAAAAATAGGTGTCGATAGGCATTTCAGATATAGAAGCCGATAAACATTTCAAATATAGGTGCCGATATGCATTCCAGATATGGTTGCCGATAGGCATTTCAAATATAGGTGCTGATAGGCATTTTAGATGTAGTTTCCGATAGGCATTTCAAAAATTGATGCCGATAGGCATTTCAGATATAGGTGCCGATAGGCATTTCAGATATAGTTGCCGATTGGCATTTTAAAAACAGGTGCCGATAGGCATTTCAGATATAGAAGCCGATAGGTATTTCAAATATAGGTGTCGATAGGCATTCCAGATATGGTTGCCGATAGGCATTTCAAATTTAGGAGCAGATAGGCATTTCAGATGTAGTTTCCGAAAGGCATTTCAAAAATAGTTGCCGATAGGCATTTCAGATATAGGTGCCGATAGGCATTTCAGATATAGTTGCCGATTGGCATTTTAAAACTAGGTGCCGATAGGCATTTCAGATATAGAAGCCGTTTGGCATTTCAAATATAGGTGCCGATAGGCATTCCAGATATGGTTGCCGATAGGCATTTCAAATATAAGTGCTGATAGGCATTTCAAATGTAGTTTCCGATAGGCATTTCAAAAATAGGTACCGATAGGCATTTCAGATATAGGTGCCGATAGGCATTTCAGAAATAGTTGCCAATTGGCATTTTAAAAATATGTGTCGATAAGGATTTCAGATAGAGAAGCCGATAGGCATTTCAAATATAGGTGCCGATAGGCATTCCAGATATGGTTGCCGATAGGCATATCAAATATAGGTGCTGATAGGCATTTCAGATGTAGTTTCCGATAGGCATTTCAAAAATTGGTGCCGATAGGCATTTCAGATATAGGTGCCGATAGGCATTTCAGATATAGTTGCTGATTGGCAATTTAAAAATAGGTGCCGATAGGCATTTCAGATATAGGTGCCGCTAAGCATTTCAAATATAGGTGCCGATAGGCATTCCAGATATGGTAGCCGATAGGCATTTCAAATATAGGTGCTGATAGGCATTTCAGATATGGTTGCCGATAGGCATTTCAAATATTGGTGCTGATAAGCATTTCAGATGTAGTTTCCAATAGGCATTTCAAAAATAGGTGCCGATAGGCATTTCAGATATAGGTGCCGATAGGCATTGCAGATATAGTTGCCGATTGGCATTTTAAAAATAGGTGTCGATAGCCATTTCAGATATAGGTGCCGACAGGCATTTCAGATATATTTGCCGATTGGCATTCCAGAAATGGTTGCCGATAGGCATTTCAAATATAGGTGCTGGTAGGCATTTTAGATGTAGTTTCCGATAGGCATTTCAAAAATAGGTGCCGATAGGCATTTCAGATATAGGTGCCGATAGGCATTTCAGATATAGTTGCCGATTGGCATTTTAAAAATAGGTGCCGATAGGCATTTCAGATATAGGTGCCGATAGGCATTTCAAATATAGGTGCCGATAGGCATTCCAGATATGGTTGCCGATAGGCATTTCAAATATAGCTGCTGATAGGCATTTCAGATGTAGTTTCCTATAGGCATTTCAAAAATTGGTGCCGATAGGCATTTCAGATATAGGTGCCGATAGGCATTTCAGATATAGTTGCCGATTGGCATTTTAAAAATAGGTGTCGATAGCCATTTCAGATATAAATGCCGAAAGGCATTTCAGATATAGGTGCCGATAGGCATTCCAGATATGGTTGCCGATAGGCATTTCAAATATAGGTGCTGATAGGCATTTCAGATGTAGTTTCCGATAGGCATTTCAAAAATAGGTGCCGATAGGCATTTCAGATATAGGTGCCGATAGGCATTTCAGATATAGGTGCCGATAGGCATTTCAGATATAGTTGCCGATTGGCATTTTAAAACTAGGTGCCGATAGGCATTTCAGATATAGAAGCCGTTTGGCATTTCAAATATAGGTGCCGATAGGCATTCCAGATACGGTTGCCGATAGGCATTTCAAATATAAATGCTGATAGGCATTTCAAATGTAGTTTCCGATAGGCATTTCAAAAATAGGTACCGATAGGCATTTCAGATATAGGTGCCGATAGGCATTTCAGAAATAGTTGCCAATTGGCATTTTAAAAATAGGTATCGATAGGGATTTCAGATATAGAAGCCGCTAGGCATTTCAAATATAGGTGCCGATAGGCATTCCAGATATGGTTGCCGATAGGCATATCAAATATAGGTGCTGATAGGCATTGCAGATGTAGTTTCCGATAGGCATTTCAAAAATTGGTGCCGATAGGCATTTCAGATATAGGTGCCGATAGGCATTTCAGATATAGTTGCCGATTGGCATTTTAAAAATAGGTGCCGATAGGCATTTCAGATATAGGTGCCGATAGGCATTTCAAATATAGGTGCCGATAGGCATTCCAGATATGGTTGCCGATAGGCATTTCAAATATAGGTGCTGATAGGCATTTCAGATATGGTTGCCGATAGGCATTTCAAATATTGGTGCTGATAAGCATTTCAGATGTAGTTTCCGATAGGCATTTCAAAAATAGGTGCCGATAGGCATTTCAGATATAGGTGCCGATAGGCATTTCAGATATAGTTGCCGATTGGCATTTTATAAATAGGTGTCGATAGGCATTTCAGATATAGGTGCCGACAGGCATTTCAGATATAGTTGCCGATTGGCATTCCAGATATGGTTGCCGATAGGCATTTCAAATATAGGTGCTGATAGGCATTTCGGATGTAGTTTCCGATAGGCATTTCAAAAATAGGTGCCGATAGGCATTTCAGATATAGTTGCCGATTGGCATTTTAAAAATAGGTGCCGATAGGCATTTCAGATATAGGTGCCGATAGGCATTTCAAATATAGGTGCCGATAGGCATTCCAGATATGGTTGCCGATAGGCATTTCAAATATAGGTGCTGATAGGCATTTCAGATGTAGTTTCCGATAGGCATTTCAAAAATTGGTGCCGATAGGCATTTCAGATATAGGTGCCGATAAGCATTTCAGATATAGTTGCCGATTGCCATTTTAAAAATAGGTGTCGATAGGCATTTTAGATATAAATGCCGAAAGGCATTTCAGATATAGGTGCCGATAGGCATTCCAGATATGGTTGTCGATAGGCATTTCAAATATAGGTGCTTATAGGCATTTCAGATGTAGTTTCCGATAGGCATTTCAAAAATAGGTGCCGATAGGCATTTCAGATATAGGTGCCGATAGGCATTTCAGATATAGTTGCCGATTTGCATTTTAAAAATAGGTGTCGATAGGCATTTCAGATATAGAAGCCGATAGGCATTTCAAATATAGGTGCCGATATGCATTCCAGATATGGTTGCCGATAGGCATTTCAAATATAAGTGCTGATAGGCATTTCAAATGTAGTTTCCGATAGGCATTTCAAAAATAGGTACCGATAGGCATTTCAGATATAGGTGCCGATAGGCATTTCAGATATAGTTGCCGATTGGCATCTTAAAAATAGGTGCCGATAGGCATTTCAGATATAGGTGCCGATAGGCATTTCAAATATAGGTGCCGATAGGCATTCCAGATATGGTTGCCGATAGGCATTTCAAATATAGGTGCTGATAGGCATTTCAGATATGGTTGCCGATAGGCATTTCAAATATTGGTGCTGATAAGCATTTCAGATGTAGTTTCCGATAGGCATTTCAAAAATAGGTGCCGATAGGCATTTCAGATATAGGTGCCGATAGGCATTTCAGATATAGTTGCCGATTGGCATTTTAAAAATAGGTGCCGATAGGCATTTCAGATATAGGTGCCGATAGGCATTTCAAATATAGGTGCCGATAGGCATTCCAGATATGGTTGCCGATAGGCATTTCAAATATAGGTGCTGATAGGCATTTCAGATGTAGTTTCCGATAGGCATTTCAAAAATTGGTGCCGATAGGCATTTCAGATATAGGTGCCGATAGGCATTTCAGATATAGTTGCCGATTGGCATTTTAAAAATAGGTGTCGATAGGCATTTCAGATATTAATGCCGAAAGGCATTTCAGATATAGGTGCCGATAGGCATTCCAGATATGGTTGCCGATAGGCATTTCAAATATAGGTGCTGATAGGCATTTCAGATGTAGTTTCCGATAGGCATTTCAAAAATAGGTGTCGATAGGCATTTCAGATATAGAAGCCGATAGGCATTTCAAATATAGGTCCGGTAGGCATTCCAGATATGGTTGCCGACAGGCATTTCAAATATAGGTGCTGATAGGCATTTTAGATGTAGTTTCCGATAGGCATTTCAAAAATTGATGCCGATAGGCATTTCAGATGTAGGTGCCGATAGGCATTTCAGATATAGTTGCCGATTGGCATTTTAAAAACAGGTGCCGATAGGCATTTCAGATATAGAAGCCGATAGGTATTTCAAATATAGGTGTCGATAGACACTCCAGATATGGTTGCCGATAGGCATTTCAAATTTAGGAGCAGATAGGCATTTCAGATGTAGTTTCCGAAAGGCATTTCAAAAATAGGTGCCGACAGGCATTTCAGATATAGGTGCCGATAGGCATTTCAGATATAGTTGCAGATTGGCATTTTAAAACTAGGTGCCGATAGGCATTTCAGATATAGAAGCCGTTTGGCATTTCAAATATAGGTGCCGATAGGCATTCCCGATATGGTTGCCGATAGGCATTTCAAATATAAGTGCTGATAGGCATTTCAAATGTAGTTTTCGATAGGCATTTCAAAAATAGGTACCGATAGGCATTTCAGATATAGGTGCCGATAGGCATTTCAGAAATAGTTGCCAATTGGCATTTTAAAAATATGTGTCGATAGGGATTTCAGATATAGAAGCCGATAGGCATTTCAAATAAAGGTGCCGGTAGGCATTCCAGATATGGTTGCCGATAGGCATTTCAAATATAGGTGCTGATAGGCATTTCAGATGTAGTTTCCGATAGGCATTTCAAAAATTGGTGCCGATAGGCATTTCAGATATAGGTGCCGATAGGCATTTCAGATATAGTTGCCGATTGGCATTTTAAAAATAGGTGCCGATAGGCATTTCAGATATAGGTGCCGATAGGCATTTCAAATATAGGTGCCGATAGGCATTCAAGATATGGTTGCCGATAGGCATTTCAAATATAGGTGCTGATAGGCATTTCAGATGTAGTTTCCGATAGGCATTTCAAAAATTGGTGCCGATAGGCATTTCAGATATAGGTGCCGATAGGCATTTCAGATATAGTTGCCGATTGGCATTTTAAAAATAGGTGTCGATAGGCATTTCAGATATAAATGCCGAAAGGCATTTCAGATATAGGTGCCGATAGGCATTCCAGATATGGTTGCCGATAGGCATTTCAACTATAGGTGCTGATAGGCATTTCAGATGTAGTTTCCGATAGGCATTTCAAAAATAGGTACCGATAGGCATTTCAGATATAGGTGCCGATAGGCATTTCAGATATAGTTGCCGATTGGCATTTTAAAAATAGGTGTCGATAGGCATTTCAGATATAGAAGCCGATAGGCATTTCGAATATAGGTGCCGATAGGCATTCCAGATATGTTTGCCGATAGGCATTTCAAATATAGGTGCTGATAGGCATTTTAGATGTAGTTTCTGATAGGCATTTCAAAAATTGATGCCGATAGGCATTCCAGATATGGTTGCCGATAGGCATTTCAAATTTAGGAGCAGATAGGCATTTCAGATGTAGTTTCCGAAAGGCATTTCAAAAATAGTTGCCGATAGGCATTTCAGATATAGGTGCCGATAGGCATTTCAGATATAGTTGCCGATTGGCATTTTAAAACTAGGTGCCGATAGGTATTTCAGATATAGAAGCCGTTTGGCATTTCAAATATAGGTGCCGATAGGCATTCCCGATATGGTTGCCGATAGGCATTTCAAATATAAGTGCTGATAGGTATTTCAGATGTAGTTTCCGATAGGCATTTCAAAAATAGGTACCGATAGGCATTTCAGATATAGGTGCCGATAGGCATTTCAGAAATAGTTGCCAATTGGCATTTTAAAAACAGGTGCCGATAGGCATTTCAGATATAGAAGCCGATAGGTATTTCAAATATAAGTGTCGATAGGCATTCCAGATATGGTTGCCGATAGGCATTTCAAATTTAGGAGCAGATAGGCATTTCAGATGTAGTTTCCGAAAGGCATTTCAAAAATAGGTGCCGATAGGCATTTCAGATATAGGTGCCGATAGGCATTTCAGATAAAGTTGCCGATTGGCATTTTAAAAATAGGTGCCGATAGGCATTTCAGATATAGAAGCCGATAGGCATTTCAAATATAGGTGCCGATAGGCACTCCAGATATGTTTGCCGATAGGCATTTTAAATATAGGTGCTGATAGGTATTTCAGATGTAGTTTCCGATAGGCATTTCAAAAATAGGTGCCGATAGGCATTTCAGATATAGGTGCCGATAGGCATTTCAGATATAGTTGCCGATTGGCATTTTAAAAATAGGTGCCAATAGGCATTTTAGATGTAGTTTCCAATAGGCATTTCTAAAATAGGTGCCGATTGGCATTTCAGATATAGGTGCTGATAGGCATATAAGATATAGTTGCCGATAGGCATTTAAAATATAGGTGCCGATAGGCATTTCAAATTTAGGTGTCGATAGGCATTTCAGATATAAATGCCGAAAGGCATTTCAGATATAGGAGCCGATAGGCATTTCTGATGTGGTTGCCGATAGGCATTTCAAAAAAAGGTGCTGATAGGCATTTCAGATGTAGTTTTCGATAGGCATTTCAAAAATAGGTGCCGATAGGCATTTCAGATATAGGTGCCGATAGTCACTTCAGATATAGTTGCCGATTGGCATTTTAAAAATAGGTGCCGATAGGCATTTCAGATATAGAAGCCGATAGGCATTTAAAATATAGATGCCGATAAGCATTTCAGATATGGTTGCCGATAGGCATTTCAAATATAGGTGCTGATAGGCATTTCAGATGTAGTTTCCGATAGGCATTTCAAAAATAGGTGCCGATAGGCATTTCAGATATTGGTGCCGATAGGCATTACAGATATAGTTGCCGATTAGCATTTTAAAAATAGGTGCCGATAGGCATTTCAGATATAGAAGCCGATAGGCATTTCAAATATAGGTGCCGATAAGCATTCCAGATATGGTTGCCGATAGGCATTTCAAATATAGGTGCTGATAGGCATTTCAGATGTAGTTTCCGATAGGCATTTCAAAAATAGGTGCCGATAGGCATTTCAGATATAGGTGCCGATAGGCATTTCAGATATAGTTGCCAATTGGCATTTTAAAAATAGGTGCCGATAGGCATTTCAGATATAGAAGCCGATAGGCATTTCAAATATAGGTGCCGATAGGCATTCCAGATATGGTTGCCGATAGGCATTTCAAATATAGGTGCTGATAGGCATTTTAGATGTAGTTTCCGATAGGCATTTCAAAAATTGATGCCGATAGGAATTTCAGATATAGGTGCCGATAGGCATTTCAGATATAGTTGCCGATTGGCATTTCAGATATAGAAGCCGATAGGTATTTCAAATATAGGTGTCGATAGGCATTTCAGATATGGTTGCCCATAGGCATTTCAAATATAGGAGCAGATAGGCATTTCAGATGTATTTTCCGAAAGGCATTTCAAAAATAGGTGCCGATAGGCATTTCAGATATAGGTGCCGATAGGCATTTCAGATATATTTGCCGATAGGCATTTAAAATATAGGTGCCGATAGGCATTTCAAATATAGGTGTCGATAGGCATTTCAGATATAAATGCCGAAAGGCATTTCAGATATAGTTGCCGATAGGCATTTCTGATGTGGTTGCCGATAGGCATTTCTGATGTGGTTGCCGATAGGCATTTCAAATATAGGTGCTGATAGGCATTTCAGATGTAGTTTTCGATAGGCATTTCAAAAATAGGTGCCGGTAGGTATTTCAGATATAGGTGCCGATAGGCACTTCAGATATAGTTGCCGATTGGCATTTTAAAAATAGGTGCCGATAGGCATTTCAGATATAGAAGCCGATAGGCATTTCAAATATAGGTGCCGATAAGCATTCCAGATATGGTTGCCGATAGGCATTTCAAATATAGGTGCTGATAGGCATTTCAGATGTAGTTTCTGATAGGCATTTCAAAAATTTGTGCCGATAGGCATTTCAGATATAGGTGCCGATAGGCATTTCAGATATAGTTGCCGATTGGCATTTTAAAAATAGGTGCCGATAGGCATTTCAGATATAGAAGCCGATAGGTATTTTAAATATAGGTGTCGATAGGCATTTCAGATATGGTTGCCGATAGGCATTTCAAATGTAGGTGCTGATAGGCATTTCAGATGTAGTTTCCGATAGGCATTTCAAAAATAGGTCCCGATAGGCATTTCAGATATAGGTGCCGATAGGCATTTCAGATATAGTTGCCGATTAGCATTTTAAAAATAGGTGTCGATAGGCATTTCAGATATAGAAGCCGATAGGCATTTCAAATATAGGTGCCGATAGGCATTCCAGATATGGTTGCCGATAGGCATTTCAAATATAGGTGCTGATAGGCATTTCAGATGTAGTTTCCGATAGGCATTTCAAAAATATGTGCCGATAGGCATTTCAGATATAGTTGCCAATTGGCATTTTAAAAATAGGTGCCGATAGGCATTTCAGATATAGATGCCGATAGGCATTTCAAATATAGGTGCCGATAGGCATTTTAGATATGGTTGCCGATTGGCATTTCAAATATAGGTGCTGATAGGCATTTTAGATGGAGTTTCCGATAGGCATTTCAAAAATTGATGCCGATAGGCATTTCAGATATAGTTGCCGTTTGGCATTTTAAAAACAGGCGCCGATAGGCATTTCAGATATAGAAGCCGATAGGTATTTCAAATATGGGTGTCGATAGGCATTTCAGATATGGTTGCCGATAGGCATTTCAAATATAGGAGCAGATAGGCATTTCAGATGTATTTTCCGAAAGGCATTTCAAAAATAGGTGCAGATAGGCATTTCAGATATAGGTGCCGATAGGCATTTCAGATATATTTGCCGATAGGCATTTAAAATATAAGTGCCGATAATCATTTCAAATATAGGTGTCGATAGGCATTTCAGATATAAATGCCGAAAAGCATTTCAGATATAGGTGCCGATAGGCATTTCAAATATAGGTGCTGATAGGCATTTCAGATGTAGTTTTCGATAGGCATTTCAAAAATAGGTGCCGGTAGGTATTTCAGATATATGTGCCGATAGGCACTTCAGATATAGTTGCCGATTGGCATTTTAAAAATAGGTGCCGATAGGCATTTCAGATATAGAAGCCGATAGGTATTTCAAATATATGTGCCGATAGGCATTCCAGATATAGTTGCCGATAGGCATTTCAAATATAGGTGCTGATAGGCATTTTAGATGTAGTTTCCGATAGGCATTTCAAAAATTGATGCCGATAGGCATTTCAGATATAGGTGCCGATAGGCATTTCAGATATAGTTGCCGATTGGCATTTTAAAAACAGGTGCCGATAGGCATTTTAGATGTAGTTTCCGATAGGCATTTCAAAAATTGATGCCGATAGGCATTTCAGATATAGGTGCCGATAGGCATTTCAGATATAGTTGCCAATTGGCATTTTAAAAATAGGTGTCGATAGGCATTTCAGATATAGAAGCCGATAGGCATTTCAAATATAGGTGCCGATAGGCATTCCAGATATGGTGGCCGATAGGCATTTCAAATATAGGTGCTGATAGGCATTTCAGATGTAGTTTCCGATAGGCATTTCAAAAATTGGTGCCGATAGGCATTTTAGATATAGGTGCCGATAGGCATTTCAGATATAGTTGCCGATTGGCATTTTAAAAATAGGTGCCGATAGGCATTTCAGATATAGAAGCCGATAGGTATTTCAAATATAGGTGTCGATAGGCATTTCAGTTATGGTTGCCGATAGGCATTTCAAATATAGGTGCTGATAGGCATTTCAGATGTAGTTTTTAATAGGCATTTCAAAAATAGGTGCCGATAGGCAAATCAGACATAGGTGCCTATAGACATTTCAGATATATTTGCCGATTGGCATTTTAAAAATAGGTGCCGATAGGCATTTTAGATGTAGTTTCCGATAGGCATTTCAAAAATAGGTGCCGATAGGCATTTCAGATATATGTGCCGATAGGCATATCAGATATAGTTGCCGATAGGCATTTCAAAAATAGGTGCCGATAGGCATATCAGATATAGTTGCCGATAGGCATTTCAGAAATATGTGCCGATAGGCATTTCAAATATAGGTGTCGATAGGCATTTCAGATATAAATGCCGAAAGGCATTTCAGATATAGGTGCCGATAGGCATTTTTGATGTGGTTGCCGATAGGCATTTCAAATATAGGTGCTGATAGGCATTTCAGATGTAGTTTTCAATAGGCATTTCAAAAATAGGTGCCGATAGGCATTTCAGATATAGGTGCCGATAGGTACTTCAGATATAGTTGCCGATTGGCATTTTAAAAATAGGTGCCGATAGGCATTTCAGATATAGAAGCCGATAGGCATTTCAAATATAGGTGCCGATAGGCATTCCAGATATGTTTGCCGATAGGCATTTTAAAGATAGGTGCTGATAGGCATTTCAGATGTAGTTTCCGATAGGCATTTCAAAAATAGGTGCCGATAGGCATTTCAGATATAGGTGCCGATAGGCATTTCAGATATAGTTGCCGATTGGCATTTTAAAAATAGGTGCCGATAGGCATTTTAGATGTAGTTTCCAATAGGCATTTCCAAAATAGGTGCCGATTGGCATTTCAGATATAGGTGCCGATAGGCATATCAGATATAGTTGCCGATAGGCATTTAAAATATAGGTGCCGATAGGCATTTCAAATATAGGTGTCGATAGGCATTTCAGATATAAATGCCGAAAGACATTTCAGATATAGGTGCCGATAGGCATTTCTGATGTGGTTGCCGATAGGCATTTCAAATAAAGATGCTGATAGGCATTTCAGATGTAGTTTTCGATAGGCATTTCAAAAATAGGTGCCGATAGGCATTTCAGATATAGGTGCCGATAGGCATTTCTGATGTGGTTGCCGATAGGCATTTTAAATATACGTGCTGATAGGCATTTCAGATGTAGTTTTCGATAGGAATTTCAAAAATAGGTGCCGGTAAGTATTTCAGATATAGGTGCCGATAGGCACTTCAGATATAGTTGCCGATTGGCATTTTAAAAATAGGTGCCGATAGGCATTTCAGATATAGAAGCCGATAGGCATTTCAAATATAGGTGCCGATAAGCATTCCAGATATGGTTGCCGATAGGCATTTCAAATATAGGTGCTGATAGGCATTTCAGATGTAGTTTTCGATAGGCATTTCAAAAATTGGTGCCGATAGGCATTTCAGATATAGGTGCCGATAGGCATTTCAGATATAGTTGCCGATTGGCATTTTAAAAATAGGTGCCGATAGGCATTTCAGATATAGAAGCCGATAGGCATTTCAAATATAGGTGCCGATAGGCATTTCAGATATTGGTGCCGATAGGTATTTCAGATATAGTTGCCGATTGGCATTTTAAAAATAGATGCCGATAGGCATTTCAGATATAGAAGCCGAAAGGCATTTCAAATATAGGTGCCGATAGGCATTTCAGATATTGGTGCCGATAGGTATTTCAGATATAGTTGCCGATTGGAATTTAAAAATAGGTGCCGATAGGCATTTCAGATATAGTTGCCGATTGGCATTTTAAAAATAGGTGTCGATAGGCATTTCAGATATAGAAGCCGATAGGCATTTCAAATATAGGTGTCGATAGGGATTTCAGATATGATTGCCGATAGGCATTTCAAATATAGGTGCTGATAGGCATTTCAGATGTAGTTTCCGATAGGCATTTCAAAAATAGGTGCCGATAGGCATTTCAGATATTGGTGCCGATAGGTATTTCAGATATAGTTGCCGATTGGCATTTTAAAAATAGGTGTCGATAGGCATTTCAGATATAGAAGCCGATAGGCATTTCAAATATAGGTGCCGATAGGCATTACAGATATGGTTGCCGATAGGCATTTCAAATATAGGTGCTGATAGGCATTTCAGATGTAGTTTCCGATAGGCATTTCAAAAATAGGTGCCGATAGGCATTTCAGATATATGTGCCGATAGGCATTTCAGATATAGTTGCCAATTGGCATTTTAAAAATAGGTGCCGATAGGCATTTCAGATATAGAAGCCGATAGGCATTTCAAATATAGGTGCCGATAGGCATTCCAGATATGGTTGCCGATAGGTAATTCAAATATAGGTGCTGATAGGCATTTTAGATGTAGTTTCCGATAGGCATTTCAAAAATTGATGCCGATAGGCATTTCAGATATGGGTGCCGATAGGCATTTCAGATATAGTTGCCGATTGGCATTTTAAAAACAGGTGCCGATAGGCAATTTAGATATAGAAGCCGATAGGTATTTCAAATATGGGTGTCGATAGGCATTTCAGATATGGTTGCCGATAGGCATTTCAAATATAGAAGCAGATAGGCATTTCAGATGTATTTTCCGAAAGGCATTTCAAAAATAGGTGCCGATAGGCATTTCAGATATAGGTGCCGATAGGCATTTCAGATATATTTGCCGATAGGCATTTAAAATATAGGTGCCGATAGGCATTTCAAATATAGGTGTCGATAGGCATTTCAGATATAAATGCCGAAAGGCATTTCAGATATAGGTGCCGATAGGCATTTCTGATGTGGTTGCCGATAGGCATTTCAAATATAAGTGCTGATAGGCATTTCAGATGTAGTTTTCGATAGGCATTTCAAAAATAGGTGTTGGTAAGTATTTCAGATATAGGTGCCGATAGGCACTTCAGATATAGTTGCCGATTGGCAAATTAAAAATAGGTGCCGATAGGCATTTTAGATATAGAAGCCGATAGGCATTTCAAATATAGGTGCCGATAAGCATTCCAGATATGGTTGCCGATAGGCATTTCAAATATAGGTGCTGATAGGCATTTCAGATGTAGTTTCCGATAGGCATTTCAAAAATAGGTACCGATAGGCATTTCAGATATAGGTGCTGATAGGCATTTCAGATATAGTTGCCGATTTGCATTTTAAAAATAGGTGTCGATAGGCATTTCAGATATAGAAGCCGATAGGCATTTCAAATATAGGTGTCGATAGGCATTTCAGATATGGTTGCCGATAGGCATTTCAAATATAGGTGCTGATAGGCATTTCAGATGTAGTTTCCGATAGGCATTTCAAAAATAGGTGCCGATAGGCATTTCAGATATGGTTGCCGATAGGCATTTCAAATATAGGAGCAGATAGGCATTTCAGATGTATTTTCCGAAAGGCATTTCAAAAATAGGTTGCGATAGGCATTTCAAATATAGGTGTCGATAGGCATTTCAGATATATTTGCCGATAGGCATTTAAAATATAGGTGCCGATAGGCATTTCAAATATAGGTGTCGATAGGCATTTCAGATATAAATGCCGAAAGGCATTTCAGATATAGGTGCCGATAGGCATTTCTGATGTGGTTTCCGATAGGCATTTCAAATATAGGTGCTGATAGGCATTTCAGATGTAGTTTTCGATAGGCATATAAAAAATAGGTGCCGGTAGGTATTTGAGATATAGGTGCCGATAGGCACTTCAGATATAGTTGCCGATTGGCATTTTAAAAATAGGTGCCGATAGGCATTTCAGATATAGGTGCCGATAGGCATTTCAGATATAGTTGCCGATTGGCATTTTAAAAATAGGTGCCGATAGGCATTTCAGATATAGAAGCCGATAGGTATGTCAAATATAGGTGCCGATAGGCATTTCAGATATATTTGCCGATAGGCATTTAAAATATAGGTGCCGATAGGCATTTCAAATATAGGTGTCGATAGGCATTTCAGATATTAATGCCGAAAGGCATTTCAGATATAGGTGCCGATAGGCATTTCTAATGTGGTTGCCGATAGGCATTTCAAATATAGGTGCTGATAGGCATTTCAGATGTAGTTTCCGATAGGCATTTCAAAAATAGGTGCCGATAGGCATTTCAGATATTGGTGCCGATAGGCATTTCAGATATAGTTGCCGATTGGCATTTAAAAAATAGGTGCCGATAGGCATTTCAGATATAAGAGCCGATAGGCATTTCAAATATAGGTGCCGATAGGCATTCCAGATATGGTTGCCGGTAGGCATTTCAAATATAGGTGCTGATAGGCATTTCAGATGTAGTTTCCGATAGGCATTTCAAAAATAGGTGCCGACAGGCATTTTAGATATAGGGGCGATAGGCATTTCAGATATAGTTGCCGATTGGCATTTTAAAAATAGGTGCCGATAGGCATTTCAGATATAGAAGCCGATAGGCATTTCAAAAATAGGTGCTGATAGGCATTTCAAAAATAGGTGCCGATAGGCATATCAGATATAGTTGCCGATAGGCATTTCAAAAATAGGTGCCGATAGGCATTTCAAATATAGATGTCGATAGGCATTTCAGATAAAAATGCCGAAAGGCATTTCAGATATAGGTGCCGATAGGCATTTTTGATGTGGTTGCCGATAGGCATTTCAAATATAGGTGCTGATAGGCATTTCAGATGTAGTTTTCGATAGGCATTTCAAAAATATGTGCCGATAGGCATTTCAGATATAGGTGCCAAAAGGCACTTCAGATATAGTTGCCGATTGGCATTTTAAAAATAGGTGCCGATAGGCATTTCAGATATAGAAGCCGATAGGCATTTCAAATATAGGTGCCGATAGGCATTCCAGATATGTTTGCCGATAGGCATTTTAAATATAGGTGCTGATAGGCATTTCAGATGTGGTTTCCGAAAGGCATTTCAAAAATAGGTGCCAATAGGCATTTCAGATATAGGTGCCGATAGGCATTTCAGATATAGTTACCGATTGGCATTTTAAAAATAGGTGCCAATAGGCATTTCAGATATAGAAGCCGATAGGCATTTCAAATATAGGTGCCGATAGGCATTCCAGATATGGTTGCCGATAGGCATTACAAATATAGGGGCTGATAGGCATTTCAGATGTAGTTTCCGATAGGCATTTCAAAAATAGTTGCCGATAGGAATTTCAGATATAGGTGCCGATAGGCATTTCAGATATAGTTGCCAATTGGCATTTTAAAAATAGGTGCCGATAGGCATTTCAGATATAGAAGCCGATAGGCATTTCAAATATAGGTGCCGATAGGCATTCCAGATATGGTTGCCGATAGGCATTTCAAATATAGGTGCTGATAGGCATTTTAGATGTAGTTTCCGATAGGCATTTCAAAAATTGATGCCGATAGATATAGGTGCCGATAGGCATTTCTGATATAGTTGCCGATTGGCATCTTAAAAACAGGTGCCGATAGGCATTTCAGATATAGAAGCCGATAGGTATTTCAAATATGGGTGTCGATAGGCATTTCAGATATGGTTGCCGATAGGCATTTCTAATATAGGAGCAGATAGGCATTTCAGATGTATTTTCCGAAAGGCATTTCAAAAATAGGTGCCGATAGGCATTTCAGATATAGGTGCCGATAGGCATTTCAGATATAGGTGCCGATAGGCATTTCAGATATATTTGCCGATAGGCATTTAAAATATAGGTGCCGATAGGCATTTCAAATATAGGTGTCGATAGGCATTTCAGATATAAATGCCGAAAGGCATTTCAGATATAGGTGCCGATAGGCATTTCTGATGTGGTTGCCGATAGGCGTTTCAAATATAGGTGCTGATAGGCATTTCAGATGTAGTTTTCGATAGGCATTACAAAAATAGGTGCCGGTAGGTATTATAGATATAGGTGCCGATAGGCACTTCAGATATAGTTGCCGATTGGCATTTTAAAAATAGGTGCCGGTAGGCATTTCAGATATAGAAGCCGATAGGCATTTCAAATATAGGTGCCGATAGGCATTCCAGATATGGTTGCCGATAGGCATTTCAAATATAGGTGCTGATAGGCATTTCAGATGTAGTTTTCGATAGGCATTTCAAAAATAGGTGCCGATAGGCATTTCAGATATTGGTGCCGATAGGCATTTCAGATATAGTTGCCGATTGGCATTTTAAAAATAGGTGCCGATAGGCATTTCAGATATAGAAGCTGATAGGCATTTCAAATATAGGTGCCGATAGGCATTCCAGATATGGTTGCCGATAGGCATTACAAATATAGGGGCTGATAGGCATTTCAGATGTAGTTTCGATAGGCATTTCAAAAATAGGTGCCGATAGGCATTTCAGATATAGGTGCCGATAGGCATTTCAGATATAGTTGCCAATTGGAATTTTAAAAATAGGTGCCGATAGGCATTTCAGATATAGAAGCCGATAGGCATTTCAAATATAGGTGTCGATAGGCATTTCAGATATGGTTGCTGATAGGCATTTCAAATATTGGTGCTGATAGGCATTTCAGTTGTAGTTTCCGATAGACATTTCAAAAATTGGTGCCGATAGGCATTTCAGATATAGGTGCCGATAGGCATTACGGATATAGTTGCCGATTGGCATTTTAAAAATAGGTGTCGATAGGCATTTCAGATATAGGTGCGGATAGGCATTTCAGATATAGGTGCCGATAGGCATTTCAGATATAGTTGATGATTGGCATTCCAGATATGGTTGCCGATAGGCATTTCAAATATAGGTGCTGATAGGCATTTCAGATGTAGTTTCCGATAGGCATTTCAAAAATAGGTGCCGATAGGCATTTCAGATATAGGTGCCGATAGGCATTTCAGATATAGTTGCCGATTGGCATTTTAAAAATAGGTGCCGATAGGCATTTCAGATATAGGTGCCGATAGGCATTTTAGATATAGTTGCCGGTTGGCATTTTAAAAACAGGTGCCGATAGGCATTTCAGATATAGAAGCCCATAGGTATTTCAAATATAGGTGTCGATAGGCATTTCAGATATGGTTGCCAAAAGGCATTTCAATATAGGAGCAGATAGGCATTTCAGATGTAGTTTCCAAAAGGCATTTCAAAAATAGGTGCCGATAGACATTTCAGATATAGGTGCCGATAGGCATTTCAGATATAGTTGCCGATTGGCATTTTAAAAATAGGTGCCGATGGGCATTTCAGATATAGAAGCCGATAGGCATTTCAAAAATAGGTGCCGATAGGCATTCCAGATATGATTGCCGATAGGCATTTCAAATATAAGTGCTGATAGGCATTTCAGATGTAGTTTCCGATAGGCATTTCAAAAATAGGTACCGATAGGCATTTCAGATATAGGTGCCGATAGGCATTTCAGATATAGTTGCCAATTGGCATTTTAAAATAGGTGTCGATAGGCATTTCAGATATAGAAGCCGATAGGCATTTCAAATATAGGTGCCGATAGGCATTCCAGATATGGTTGCCGATAGGCATTTCAAATATAGGTGCTGCTAGGCATTTCAGATGTAGTTTCCGATAGACATTTCAAAAATTGGTGCCGATAGGCATTTCATATATAGGTGCCGATAGGCATTACAGATATAGTTGCCGATTGGCATTTTAAAAATAGGTGTCGATAGGCATTTCAGATATAGGTGCGGATAGGCATTTCAGATATAGGTGCCGATAGGCATTTCAGATAGAGTTGCCGATTGGCATTCCAGATATGGTTGCCGATAGGCATTTCAAATATAGGTGCTGATAGGCATTTCAGATGTAGTTTCCGATAGGCATTTCAAAAATTGGTGCCGATAGGCATTTCAGATATAGGTGCCGATAGGCATTTCAGATATAGTTGCTGATTGGCATTTTAAAAATAGGCGCCGATAGGCATTTCAGAGATAGAAGCCGATAAGTATTTCAAATATAGGTGTCGATAGGCCTTTCAGATGCGGTTGCCGATAGGCATTTCAAATATTGGTGCTGATAAGCATTTCAGATGTAGTTTCCGATAGGCATTTCAAAAATAGGTGCCGATAGGCATTTCAGATATAGGTGCCGATAGGCATTTCAGATATAGTTGCCGATTGGCATTTTAAAAAAAGGTGCCGATAGGCATTTCAGATATAGAAGCCGATAGGCATTACAAATATAGGTGCCGATAGGCATTCCAGATATGGTTGCCGATAGGCATTTCAAATATAGGTGCTGCTAGGCATTTCAGATGTAGTTTCCGATAGGCGTTTCAAAAATTGGTGCCGATAGGCATTTCAGATATAGGTGCCGATAGGCATTTCAGATATAGTTGCCGATTGGCCTTTTAGAAATAAGTGCCGATAGGCATTTCAGATATAGAAGCCGATAGGTATTTCAAATATAGGTGTCGATAGGCATTTCAGATATGGTTGCCGATTGGCATTTCAAATATATGTGCTGATAGGCATTTCAGATGTAGTTTCCGATAGGCATTTCAAAAATAGGTGCCGATAGGCATTTCAGATATAGGTGCCGATAGGCATTTCAGATATAGTTGCCGATTGGCATTTTAAAAATAGGTGCCGATAGGCATTTTAGATGTAGTTTCCGATAGGCATTTCAAAAATAGGTGCCGATAGGCATCTCAGATATAGGTGCCGATAGGCATATCAGATATAGTTGCCGATAGGCATTTAAAATATAGGTGCCGATAGGCATTCAAATATAGGTGTCGATAGGCATTTCAGATATGAATGCCGAAAGGCATTTCAGAGATAGGTGCCGATAGGCATTTCTGATGTGGTTGCCGATAGGCATTTCAAATATAGGTGCTGATAGGCATTTCAGATGTAGTTTTCGATGGGCATTTCAAAAATAGGTGCCGATAGGCATTTCAGATATAGGTGCCGATAGGCACTTCAGATATAGTTGCCGATTGGCATTTTAAAAATAGGTGCCGATAGGCATTTCAGATACAGAAGCCGATAGGCATTTCAAATATAGGTGCCGATAGGCATTCCAGATATGGTTGCCGATAGGCATTTCAAATATAGGTGCTGATAGGCATTTCAGATGTAGTTTCCGATAGGCATTTCAAAAATAGGTACCGATAGGCATTTCAGATATAGGTGCCGATAGGCATTACAGATATAGTTGCCGATTGGCATTTTAAAAATAGGTGTCGAAAGGCATTTCAGATATAGGTGCCGATAGGCCTTTCAGATATAGTTGCCGATTGCCATTTTAAAAATAGGTGCCGATAGGCATTTCAGATATAGAAGCCGATAGGTATTTCAAATATAGGTGTCGATAGGCATTTCAGATATGGTTGCTGATAGGCATTTCAAATATTGGTGCTGATAGGCATTTCAGTTGTAGTTTCCGATAGACATTTCAAAAATTGGTGCCGATAGGCATTTCAGATATAGGTGCCGATAGGCATTTCAGATATAGTTGCCGATTGGCATTTTAAAAATAGGTGCCGATAGGCATTTCAGATATAGGTGCCGATAGGCATTTTAGATATAGTTGCCGGTTGGCATTTTAAAAACAGGTGCCGATAGGCATTTCAGATATAGAAGCCCATAGGTATTTCAAATATAGGTGTCGATAGGCATTTCAGATATAGGTGCCGATAGGCATTTCAGATATAGTTGCCGATTGGCATTTTAAAAATAGGTGCCGATAGGCATTTTAGATGTAGTTTCCGATAGGCATTTCAAAAATAGGTGCCGATAGGCATCTCAGATATAGGTGCCGATAGGCATATCAGATATAGTTGCCGATAGGCATTTAAAATATAGGTGCCTATAGGCATTTCAAATATAGGTGTCGATAGGCATTTCAGATATAAATGCCGAAAGGCATTTCAGATATAGGTGCCGATAGGCATTTCTGATGTGGTTGCCGATAGGCATTTCAAATATAGGTGCTGATAGGCATTTTAGATGTAGTTTTCGATAGGCATTTCAAAAATAGGTGCCGGTAGGTATTTCAGATATAGGTGCCGATAGGCACTTCAGATATAGTTGCCGATTGGCATTTTAAAAATAGGTGCCGGTAGGCATTTCAGATATAGAAGCCGATAGGCATTTCAAATATAGGTGCCGATAGGCATTCCAGATATGGTTGCCGATAGGCATTTCAAATATAGGTGCTGATAGGCATTTCAGATGTAGTTTCTGATAGGCATTTCAAAAATAGGTGCCGATAGGCATTTCAGATATAGGTGCCGATAAACATTTCAGATATAGTTGCCGATTGGCATTTTAAAAATAGGTGCCGATAGGCATTTTAGATATAGAAGCCGATAGGCTTTTCAAATATAGGTGCCGATAGGCATTCCAGATATGGTTGCCGATAGGCATTTCAAATATAGGTGCTGATAGGCATTTCAGATGTAGTTTACGATAGGCATTTCGAAAATTGGTGCCGATAGGCATTTCAAATATAGGTGCCGATAGGCATTTCAAATATAGTTGCCGATTAGCATTTTAAAAATAGGTGCCGATAGGCATTTCAGAGATAGAAGCCGATAGGTATTTCAAATATAGGTGTCGATAGGCATTTCAGGTATGGTTGCCGATAGGCATTTCAAATATTGGTGCTGATAAGCATTTCAGATGTAGTTTCCGATAGGCATTTCAAAAATAGGTGGCGATGGGCATTTCAGATATAGGTGCCGATAGGCATTACAGATATAGTTGCCGATTGGCATTTTAAAAATAGGTGTCGATAGTCATTTCAGATATAGGTGCCGATAGGCATTTCAGATATAGTTGCCGTCTGGCATCCCAGATATGGTTGCCGATAGGCATTTCAAATATAGGTGCTGATAGGCATTTCAGATGTAGTTTCCGATAGGCATTTCAAAAATAGGTGCCGATAGGCATTTCAGATATAGGTGCCGATAGGCATTCCAGATATGGTTGCCGATAGGCATTTCAAATATAGGTGCTGATAGGCATTTCAGATGTAGTTTCCGATAGGCATTTTAAAAATAGGTGCCGATAGGCATTTCAGATATAGGTGCCGATAGGCATTTCAGATATAGTTGCCGATTTGCTGTTTAAAAATAGGTGTCGATAGGCATTTCAGATATAGAAGCCGATAGGCATTTCAAATATAGGTGCCGATAGGCATTCCATATATGGTTGCCGATAGGCATTTCAAATATAGGTGCTGATAGGCATTTTAGATGTAGTTTCCGATAGGCATTTCAAAAATTGATGCCGATAGGCATTTCAGATATAGGTGCCGATAGGCATTTCAGATATAGTTGTCTATTGGCATTTTAAAAACAGGTGCCGATGGGCATTTCAGTTATAGAAGCCGATAGGTATTTCAAATATAGGTATCGATAGGCATTCCAGATATGGTTGCCGATAGGCATTTCAAATTTAGGACCAGATAGGCATTTCAGATGTAGTTTCCGAAAGGCATTTCAAAAATAGGTGCCGATAGGCATTTCAGATATAGGTGCCGATAGGCATTTCAGATATAGTTGCCGATTGGCATTTTAAAACTAGGTGCCGATATGCATTTCAGATATAGAAGCCGTTTGTCATTTCAAATATAGGTGCCGGTAGGCATTCCAGATATGTTTGCCGATAGGCATTTCAAATATAAGTGCTGATAGGCATTTTAGATGTAGTTTCCGATAGGCATTTCAAAATTAGGTACCGATAGGCATTTCAGATATAGGTACCGATAGGCATTTCAGAAATAGTTGCCAATTGGCATTTTAAAAATAGGTGTCGATAGGGATTTCAGATATAGAAGCCGATAGGCATTTCAAATATAGGTGCCGATAGGCATTCCAGATATGGTTGCCGATAGGCATTTCAAATATAGGTGCTGATAGGCATTTCAGATGTAGTTTCCGATAGGCATTTCAAAAATTGGTGCCGATAGGCATTTCAGATATAGGTGCCGATAGGCATTTCAGATATAGTTGCCGATTGGCCTTTTAGAAATAAGTGCCGATAGGCATTTCAGATATAGAAGCCGATAGGTATTTCAAATATAGGTGTCGATAGGCATTTCAGATATGGTTGCCGATTGGCATTTCAAATATATGTGCTGATAGGCATTTCAGATGTAGTTTCCGATAGGCATTTCAAAAATAGGTGCCGATAGGCATTTCAAATATAGGTGCCGATAGGCATTTCAGATATAGTTGCCGATTGGCATTTTAAAAATAGGTGCCGATAGGCATTTTAGATGTAGTTTCCGATAGGCATTTCAAAAATAGGTGCCGATAGGCATCTCAGATATAGGTGCCGATAGGCATATCAGATATAGTTGCCGATAGGCATTTAAAATATAGGTGCCGATAGGCATTCAAATATAGGTGTCGATAGGCATTTCAGATATGAATGCCGAAAGGCATTTCAGAGATAGGTGCCGATAGGCATTTCTGATGTGGTTGCCGATAGGCATTTCAAATATAGGTGCTGATAGGCATTTCAGATGTAGTTTTCGATGGGCATTTCAAAAATAGGTGCCGATAGGCATTTCAGATATAGGTGCCGATAGGCACTTCAGATATAGTTGCCGATTGGCATTTTAAAAATAGGTGCCGATAGGCATTTCAGATACAGAAGCCGATAGGCATTTCAAATATAGGTGCCGATAGGCATTCCAGATATGGTTGCCGATAGGCATTTCAAATATAGGTGCTGATAGGCATTTCAGATGTAGTTTCCGATAGGCATTTCAAAAATAGGTACCGATAGGCATTTCAGATATAGGTGCCGATAGGCATTTCAGATATAGTTTCCGATAGGCATTTCAAAAATTGGTGCCGATAGGCATTTCAGATATAGGTGCCGATAGGCATTTCAGATATAGAAGCCGATATGCATTTCAAATATAGACGCCGATAGGCATTACAGATATAGTTGCCGATTGGCATTTTAAAAATAGGTGTCGAAAGGCATTTCAGATATAGGTGCCGATAGGCCTTTCAGATATAGTTGCCGATTGCCATTTTAAAAATAGGTGCCGATAGGCATTTCAGATATAGAAGCCGATAGGTATTTCAAATATAGGTGTCGATAGGCATTTCAGATATGGTTGCTGATAGGCATTTCAAATATTGGTGCTGATAGGCATTTCAGTTGTAGTTTCCGATAGACATTTCAAAAATTGGTGCCGATAGGCATTTCAGATATAGGTGCCGATAGGCATTTCAGATATAGTTGCCGATTGGCATTTTAAAAATAGGTGCCGATAGGCATTTCAGATATAGGTGCCGATAGGCATTTTAGATATAGTTGCCGGTTGGCATTTTAAAAACAGGTGCCGATAGGCATTTCAGATATAGAAGCCCATAGGTATTTCAAATATAGGTGTCGATAGGCATTTCAGATATAGGTGCCGATAGGCATTTCAGATATAGTTGCCGATTGGCATTTTAAAAATAGGTGCCGATAGGCATTTTAGATGTAGTTTCCGATAGGCATTTCAAAAATAGGTGCCGATAGGCATCTCAGATATAGGTGCCGATAGGCATATCAGATATAGTTGCCGATAGGCATTTAAAATATAGGTGCCTATAGGCATTTCAAATATAGGTGTCGATAGGCATTTCAGATATAAATGCCGAAAGGCATTTCAGATATAGGTGCCAATAGGCATTTCTGATGTGGTTGCCGATAGGCATTTCAAATATAGGTGCTGATAGGCATTTTAGATGTAGTTTTCGATAGGCATTTCAAAAATAGGTGCCGGTAGGTATTTCAGATATAGGTGCCGATAGGCACTTCAGATATAGTTGCCGATTGGCATTTTAAAAATAGGTGCCGGTAGGCATTTCAGATATAGAAGCCGATAGGCATTTCAAATATAGGTGCCGATAGGCATTCCAGATATGGTTGCCGATAGGCATTTCAAATATAGGTGCTGATAGGCATTTCAGATGTAGTTTCCGAAAGGCATTTCAAAAATAGGTGCCGATAGGCATTTTAGATATAGGTGCGATAGGCATTTCAGATATAGTTGCCGATTGGCATTTTAAAAATAGGTGCCGATAGGCATTTCAGATATAGAAGCCGATAGGCATTTCAAATATAGGTGCCGATGTGCATTCCAGATATGGTTGCCGATAGGCATTTCAAATATAGGTGCTGTTAGGCATTTCAGATGTAGTTTCTGATAGGCATTTCAAAAATTGGTGCCGATAGGCATTTCAGATATAGGTGCCGATAGGCATTTCAGAAATAGTTGCCAATTGGCATTTTAAAAATAGGTGTCGATAGGGATTTCAGATATAGAAGCCGATAGGCATTTCAAATATAGGTGCCGATAGGCATTCCAGATATGGTGGTTGATAGGCATTTCAAATATAGGTGCTGATAGGCATTTCAGATGTAGTTTCCGATAGGCATTTCAAAAATTGGTGCCGATAGGCATTTCAGATATAGGTGCCGATAGGCATTTCAGATATAGTTGCCGATTGGCATTTTAGAAATAAGTGCCGATAGGCATTTTAGATATAGAAGCCGATAGGTATTTCAAATATAGGTGTCGATAGGCATTTCAGATATGGTTGCCGATAGGCATTTCAAATATAGGTGCTGATAGGCATTTCAGATGTAGTTTCCGATAGGCATTTCAAAAATAGGTGCCGATAGGCATTTCAGATATAGGTGCCGATAGGCATTTCAGATATAGTTGCCGATTGGCATTTTAAAAATAGGTGCCGATAGGCATTTTAGATGTAGTTTCCGATAGGCATTTCAAAAATAGGTGCCAATAGGCATTTCAGATATAGGTGCCGATAGGCATATCAGATATAGTTGCCGATAGGCATTTAAAATATAGGTGCCGATAGGCATTCAAATATAGGTGTCGATAGGCATTTCAGATATAAATGCCGAAAGGCATTTCAGAGATAGGTGCCGATAGGCATTTCTGATGCGGTTGCCGATAGGCATTTCAAATATAGGTGCTGATAGGCATTTAAGATGTAGTTTTCGATAGGCATTTCAAAAATTGGTGCCGATAGGCATTTCAGATATAGGTGCCGATAGGCATTTCAGATATAGGTGCCGATGTGCATTCCAGATATGGTTGCCGATAGGCATTTCAAATATAGGTGCTGATAGGCATTTCAGATGTAGTTTTCGATAGGCATTTCAAAAATTGGTGCCGATAGGCATTTCAGATATAGGTGCCGATAGGCCTTTCAGATATAGTTGCCGATTGGCATTTTAAAAATAGGTGCCGATAGGCATTTCAGATATAGAAGCCGATAGGTATTTCAAATATAGGTGTCGATAGACATTTCAGATATGGTTGCTGATAGGCATTTCAAATATTGGTGCTGATAGGCATTTCAGTTGTAGTTTCCGATAGACATTTCAAAAATTGGTGCCGATAGGCATTTCAGATATAGGTGCCGATAGGCATTTCAGATATAGTTGCCGATTGGCATTTTAAAAATAGGTGCCGATAGGCATTTCAGATATAGGTGCCGATAGGCATTTTAGATATAGTTGCCGGTTGGCAATTTAAAAACAGGTGCCGATAGGCATTTCAGATATAGAAGCCCATAGGTATTTCAAATATAGGTGTCGATAGGCATTTCAGATATAGGTGCCGATAGGCATTTCAGATATAGTTGCCGATTGGCATTTTAAAAATAGGTGCCGATAGGCATTTTAGATGTAGTTTCCGATAGGCATTTCAAAAATAGGTGCCGATAGGCATCTCAGATATAGGTGCCGATAGGCATATCAGATATAGTTGCCGATAGGCATTTAAAATATAGGTGCCGATAGGCATTCAAATATAAGTGTCGATAGGCATTTCAGATATGAATGCCGAAAGGCATTTCAGAGATAGGTGCCGATAGGCATTTCTGATGTGGTTGCCGATAGGCATTTCAAATATAGGTGCTGATAGGCATTTCAGATGTAGTTTTCGATAGGCATTTCAAAAATAGGTGCCGATAGGCATTTCAGATATAGGTGCCGATAGGCACTTCAGATATAGTTGCCGATTGGCATTTTAAAAATAGGTGCCGATAGGCATTTCAGATACAGAAGCCGATAGGCATTTCAAATATAGGTGCCGATAGGCATTCCAGATATGGTTGCCGATAGGCATTTCAAATATAGGTGCTGATAGGCATTTCAGATGTAGTTTCCGATAGGCATTTCAAAAATAGGTACCGATAGGCATTTCAGATATAGGTGCCGATAGGCATTTCAGATATAGTTTCCGATAGGCATTTCAAAAATTGGTGCCGATAGGCATTTCAGATATAGGTGCCGATAGGCATTTCAGATATAGAAGCCGATACGCATTTCAAATATAGACGCCGATAGGCATTACAGATATAGTTGCCGATTGGCATTTTAAAAATAGGTGTCGAAAGGAATTTCAGATATAGGTGCCGATAGGCATTTCAGATATAGTTTCCGATAGGCAATTCAAAAATTGGTGCCGATAGGCATTTCAGATAAAGGTGCCGATAGGCATTTCAGATATAGTTGCCGATTGGCATTTTAAAAATAGGTGTCGATAGGCATTTCAGATATAAATGCCAAAAGGCATTTCAGATATAGGTGCCGATAGGCATTTTAAAAATAGGTGCCGATAGGCATTTCAGATATAGGTGCCGATAGGCATTTCAAATATAGGTGCCGATAGGCATTCCAGATATGTTTGCCGATAGGCATTTCAAATATAGGTGCTGATAGGCATTTCAGATGTAGTTTCCGATAGGCATTTCAAAAATAGGTGCCGATAGGCATTTCAGATATAGGTGCCGATAGGCATTTCAAATATAGTTGCCGATTGGCATTTTAAAAATAGGTGCTGATAGGCATTTTAGATGTAGTTTCCGATAGGCATTTCAAAAATTGATGCCGATAGGCATTTCAGATATAGGTGCCGATAGGCATTTCAGATATAGTTGCTGATTGGCATTTTAAAAACAGGTGCCGATAGGCATTTCAGATATAGAAACCGATAGGTATTTCAAATATGGGTGTCGATAGGCATTTCAGATATGGTTGCCGATAGGCATTTCAAATATAGGAGCAGATAGGCATTTCAGATGTATTTTCCGAAAGGCATTTCAAAAATAGGTGCCGATAGGCATTTCAGATATAGGTGCCGATGGGCATTTCAGATATATTTGCCGATAGGCATTTAAAATATAGATGCCGATAGCCATTTTAAATATAGGTGTCGATAGGCATTTCAGATATAAATGCCGAAAGGCATTTAAAATATATAGGTGCCGATAGGCATTTCTAATGTGGTTGCCGATAGGCATTTCAAATATAGGTGCTGATAGGCATTTCAGATGTAGTTTTCGATAGGCATTTCAAAAATAGGTGCCGGTAGGTATTTGAGATATAGGTGCCGATAGGCACTTCAGATATAGTTGCCGATTGGCATTTTAAAAATAGGTGCCGATAGGCATTTCAGATATAGAAGCCGATAGGCATTTCAAATATAGGTGCCGATAAGCATTCCAGATATGGTTGCCGATAGGCATTTTAAATATAGGTGCTGATAGGCATTTAAAATGTAGTTTCCGATAGGCGTTTCAAAAATTGGTGCCGATAGGCATTTCAGATATAGGTGCCGATAGGCATTTCAGATATAGTTGCCGATTGGCATTTTAAAAATAGGTGCCGATAGGCATTTCAGATATAGAAGCCGATAGGTATTATAAATATAGGTGCCGATAGGCATTTCAGATATATTTGCCGATAGGCATTTAAAATATAGGTGCCGATAGGCATTTCAAATATAGGTGTCGATAGGCATTTCAGATATAAATGCCGAAAGGCATTTCAGATATAGGTGCCGATAGGCATTTCTAATGTGGTTGCCGATAGGCATTTCAAATATAGGTGCTGATAGGCATTTCAGATGTAGTTTCCGATAGGCATTTCAAAAATAGGTGCCGATAGGCATTTCAGGTATTGGTGCCGATTTGCATTTCAGATATAGTTGCCGATTAGCATTTTAAAAATAGGTGCCGATAGGCATTTCAGATATAGAAGCCGATAGGCATTTCAAATATAGGTGCCGATAGGCATTCCAGATATGGTTGCCGATAGGCATTTCAAATATAGGGGCTGATAGGCATTTCAGATGTAGTTTCCAATAGGCATTTCAAAAATAGGTGCCGATAGGCATTTCAGATATAGGTGCCGATAGGCATTTCAGATATAGTTGCCAATTGGCATTTTAAAAATAGGTGCCGATAGGCATTTCAGATATAGAAGCCGATAGGCATTTCAATTATAGGTGCCGATAGGCATTCCAGATATGGTTGCCGATAGGCATTTCAAATATAGGTGCTGATAGGCATTTTAGATGTAGTTTCCGATAGGCATTTCAAAAACTGATGCCGATAGATATAGGTGCCGATAGGCATTTCAGATATAGTTGCCGATTGGCATTTTAAAAACAGGTGCCGATAGGCATTTCAGATATAGAAGCCGATAGGTATTTCAAATATGGGTGTCGATAGGCATTTCAGATATGGTTGCCGATAGGCATTTCAAATATAGGAGCAGATAGGCATTTCAGATGTATTTTCCGAAAGGCATTTCAAAAATAGGTGCCGATAGGCATATCAGATATAGGTGCCGATAGACATTTCAGATATATTTGCCGATAGGCATTTAAAATATAGGTGCCTATAGGCATTTCAAATATAGGTGTCGATAGGCATTTCAGATATAAATGCCGAAAGGCATTTCAGATATAGGTGCCGATAGGCATTTCTGATGTGGTTGCCGATAGGCATTTCAAATATAGGTGCTGATAGGCATTTCAGATGTAGTTTTCGATAGGCATTTCAAAAATAGGTGCCGGTAGGTATTTCAGATATAGGTGCCGATAGGCACTTCAGATATAGTTGCCGATTGGCATTTTAAAAATAGGTGCCGGTAGGCATTTCAGATATAGAAGCCGATAGGCATTTCAAATATAGGTGCCGATAGGCATTCCAGATATGGTTGCCGATAGGCATTTCAAATATAGGTGCTGATAGGCATTTCAGATGTAGTTTCCGAAAGGCATTTCAAAAATAGGTGCCGATAGGCATTTTAGATATAGGTGCGATAGGCATTTCAGATATAGTTGCCGATTGGCATTTTAAAAATAGGTGCCGATAGGCATTTCAGATATAGAAGCCGATAGGCATTTCAAATATAGGTGCCGATGTGCATTCCAGATATGGTTGCCGATAGGCATTTCAAATATAGGTGCTGATAGGCATTTCAGATGTAGTTTCTGATAGGCATTTCAAAAATTGGTGCCGATAGGCATTTCAGATATAGGTGCCGATAGGCATTTCAGAAATAGTTGCCAATTGGCATTTTAAAAATAGGTGTCGATAGGGATTTCAGATATAGAAGCCGATAGGCATTTCAAATATAGGTGCCGATAGGCATTCCAGATATGGTGGTTGATAGGCATTTCAAATATAGGTGCTGATAGGCATTTCAGATGTAGTTTCCGATAGGCATTTCAAAAATTGGTGCCGATAGGCATTTCAGATATAGGTGCCGATAGGCATTTCAGATATAGTTGCCGATTGGCATTTTAGAAATAAGTGCCGATAGGCATTTTAGATATAGAAGCCGATAGGTATTACAAATATAGGTGTCGATAGGCATTTCAGATATGGTTGCCGATAGGCATTTCAAATATAGGTGCTGATAGGCATTTCAGATGTAGTTTCCGATAGGCATTTCAAAAATACGTGCCGATAGGCATTTCAGATATAGGTGCCGATAGGCATTTCAGATATAGTTGCCGATTGGCATTTTAAAAATAGGTGCCGATAGGCATTTTAGATGTAGTTTCCGATAGGCATTTCAAAAATAGGTGCCAATAGGCATTTCAGATATAGGTGCCGATAGGTATATCAGATATAGTTGCCGATAGGCATTTAAAATATAGGTGCCGATAGGCATTCAAATATAGGTGTCGATAGGCATTTCAGATATAAATGCCGAAAGGCATTTCAGAGATAGGTGCCGATAGGCATTTCTGATGCGGTTGCCGATAGGCATTTCAAATATAAGTGCTGATAGGCATTTCAGATGTAGTTTTCGATAGGCATTTCAAAAATTGGTGCCGATAGGCATTTCAGATATAGGTGCCGATAGGCATTTCAGATATAGGTGCCGATGTGCATTCCAGATATGGTTGCCGATAGGCATTTCAAATATAGGTGCTGATAGGCATTTCAGATGTAGTTTTCGATAGGCATTTCAAAAATTGGTGCCGATAGGCATTTCAGATATAGGTGCCGATAGGCCTTTCAGATATAGTTGCCGATTGGCATTTTAAAAATAGGTGCCGATAGGCATTTCAGATATAGAAGCCGATAGGTATTTCAAATATAGGTGTCGATAGGCATTTCAGATATGGTTGCTGATAGGCATTTCAAATATTGGTGCTGATAGGCATTTCAGTTGTAGTTTCCGATAGACATTTCAAAAATTGGTGCCGATAGGCATTTCAGATATAGGTGCCGATAGGCATTTCAGATATAGTTGCCGATTGGCATTTTAAAAATAGGTGCCGATAGGCATTTCAGATATAGGTGCCGATAGGCATTTTAGATATAGTTGCCGGTTGGCATTTTAAAAACAGGTGCCGATAGGCATTTCAGATATAGAAGCCCATAGGTATTTCAAATATAGGTGTCGATAGGCATTTCAGATATGGTTGCCAAAAGGCATTTCAATATAGGAGCAGATAGGCATTTCAGATGTAGTTTCCAAAAGGCATTTCAAAAATAGGTGCCGATAGGCATTTCAGATATAGGTGCCGATAGGCATTTCAGATATAGTTGCCGATTGGCATTTTAAAAATAGGTGCCGATGGGCATTTCAGATATAGAAGCCGATAGGCATTTCAAAAATAGGTGCCGATAGGCATTCCAGATATGATTGCCGATAGGCATTTCAAATATAAGTGCTGATAGGCATTTCAGATGTAGTTTCCGATAGGCATTTCAAAAATTGGTGCCGATAGGCATTTCAGATATAGGTGCCGATAGGCATTTCAGATATAGTTGCCGATTGGCATTTTAAAAATAGGTGCCGATAGGCATTTCAGATATAGAAGCCGATAGGCATTTCAAATATAGGTGCCGATAGGCATTTCAGATATTGGTGCCGATAGATATTTCAGATATAGTTGCCGATTGGCATTTTAAAAATAGGTGCCGATAGGCATTTCAGATATAGAAGCCGAAAGGCATTTCAAATATAGGTGCCGATAGGCATTTCAGTTATTGGTGCCGATAGGTATTTCAGATATAGTTGCCGATTGGCATTTTAAAAATAGGTGCCGATAGGCATTTCAGATATAGTTGCCGATTGGCATTTTAAAAATAGGTGTCGATAGGCATTCCAGATATGTTTGCCGATAGGCATTTTAAATATAGGTGCTGATAGGCATTTCAGATGTAGTTTCCGATAGGCATTTCAAAAATAGGTGCCGATAGGCATTTCAGATATAGGTGCCGATAGGCATTTCAGATATAGTTGCCGATTGGCATTTTAAAAATAGGTGCCGAAAGGCATTTTAGATGTAGTTTCCAATAGGCATTTCCAAAATAGGTGCCGATTGGCATTTCAGATATAGGTGCCGATAGGCATATCAGATATAGTTGCCGATAGGCATTTAAAATATAGGTGCCGATAGGCATTTCAAATATAGGTGTCGATAGGCATTTCAGATATAAATGCCGAAAGGCATTTCAGATATAGGTGCCGATAGGCATTTCTGATGTGGTTGCCGATAGGCATTTCAAATAAAGATGCTGATAGGCATTTCAGATGTAGTTTTCGATAGGCATTTCAAAAATAGGTGCCGATAGGCATTTCAGATATAGGTGCCGATAGGCATTTCTGATGTGGTTGCCGATAGGCATTTCAAATATAGGTGCTGATAGGCATTTCAGATGTAGTTTCCGATAGGCATTTCAAAAATTGGTGCCGATAGGCATTTCAGATATAGGTGCCGATAGGCATTTCAAATATAGTTGCCGATTGGCATTTTAAAAATAGGTGCCGATAGGCATTTCAGATATAGAAGCCGATAGGCATTTCAAATATAGGTGCCGATAGGCATTTCAGATATTGGTGCCGATAGGTATTTCAGATATAGTTGCCGATTGGCATTTTAAAAATAGGTGCCGATAGGCATTTCAGATATAGAAGCCGAAAGGCATTTCAAATATAGGTGCCGATAGGCATTTCAGATATTGGTGCCGATAGGTATTTCAGATATAGTTGCCGATTGGCATTTTAAAAATAGGTGCCGATAGGCATTTCAGATATAGTTGCCGATTGGTATTTTAAAAATAGGTGTCGATAGGCATTTAAGATATAGAAGCCGATAGACATTTCAAATATAGGTGTCGATAGGCATTTCAGATATGATTGCCGATAGGCATTTCAAATATAGGTGCTGATAGGCATTTCAGATGTAGTTTCCGATAGGCATTTGAAAAATAGGTGCCGATAGGCATTTCAGATATTAGTGCCGATAGGTATTTCAGATATAGTTGCCGATTGGCATTTTAAAAATAGGTGCCGATAGGCATTTCAGATATAGAAGCCGATAGGCATTTCAAATATAGGTGCCGATAGGCATTTCAGATATTGGTGCCGATAGGTATTTCAGATATAGTTGCCGATTGGCATTTTAAAAATAGGTGCCGATAGGCATTTCAGATATAGAAGCCGAAAGGCATTTCAAATATAGGTGCCGATAGGCATTTCAGATATTGGTGCCGATAGGTATTTCAGATATAGTTGCCGATTGGCATTTTAAAAATAGGTGCCAATAGGCATTTCAGATATAGTTGCCGATTGGCATTTTAAAAATAGGTGTCGATAGGCATTTCAGATATAGAAGCCGATAGGCATTTCAAATATAGGTGTCGATAGGCATTTCAGATATGATTGCCGATAGGCATTTCAAATATAGGTGCTGATAGGCATTTCAGATGTAGTTTCCGATAGGCATTTCAAAAATAGCTGCCGATAGGCATTTCAGATATTGGTGCCGATAGGTATTTCAGATATAGTTGCCGATTGGCATTTTAAAAATAGGTGCCGATAGGCATTTCAGATATAGAAGCCGATAGGCATTTCAAATATAGGTGCCAATAGGCATTCCAGATATGGTTGCCGATAGGCATTTCAAATATAGGTGCTGATAGGCATTTCAGATGTAATTTCCGATAGGCATTTCAAAAATAGGTGCCGATAGGCATTTCAGATATATGTGCCGATAGGCATTTCAGATATAGTTGCCAATTGGCATTTTAAAAATAGGTGCCGATAGGCATTTCAGATATAGAAGCCCATAGGCATTTCAAATATAGGTGCCGATAGGCATTCCAGATATGGTTGCCGATAGGTAATTCAAATATAGGTGCTGATAGGCATTTTAGATGTAGTTTCCGATAGGCATTTCAAAAATTGATGCCGATAGGCATTTCAGATATGGGTGCCGATAGGCATTTCAGATATAGTTGCCAATTGGCATTTTAAAAACAGGTGCCGATAGGCAATTTAGATATAGAAGCCGATAGGTATTTCAAATATGGGTGTCGATAGGCATTTCAGATATGGTTGCCGATAGGCATTTCAAATATAGAAGCAGATAGGCATTTCAGATGTATTTTCCTAAAGGCATTTCAAAAATAGGTGCCGATAGGCATTTCAGATATAGGTGCCGATAGGCATTTCAGATATATTTGCCGATAGGCATTTAAAATATAGGTGCCGATAGGCAATTCAAATATAGGTGTCGATAGGCATTTCAGATATAAATGCCGAAAGGCATTTCAGATATGGGTGCCGATAGGCATTTCTGATGTGGTTGCCGATAGGCATTTCAAATATAGGTGCTGATAGGCATTTCAGATGTAGTTTTCGATAGGCATTTCAAAAATAGGTGTTGGTAAGTATTTCAGATATAGGTGCCGATAGGCACTTCAGATATAGTTGCCGATTGGCATATTAAAAATAGGTGCCGATAGGCATTTTAGATATAGAAGCCGATAGGCATTTCAAATATAGGTGCCAATAAGCATTCCAGTTATGGTTGCCGATAGGCATTTCAAATATAGGTGCTGATAGGCATTTTAGATGTAGTTTCCGATAGGCATTTCTAAAATTGGTGCCGATAGGCATTTCAGATATAGGTGCCGATAGGCATTTCAGATATAGTTGCCGATTGGCATTTTAAAAATAGGTGCCGATAGGTATTTCAGATATAGAAGCCGATAGGTATTTCAAATATAGGTGTCGATAGGCATTTCAGATATAGTTGCCGATAGGCATTTCAAATATAGGTGCTGATAGGCATTTCAGATGTAGTTTCCGATAGGCATTTCAAAAATAGGTACCGATAGGCATTTCAGATATAGGTGCCGATAGGCATTTTAGATATAGTTGCCGATTTGCATTTTAAAAATAGGTGTCGATAGGCATTTCAGATATAGAAGCCGATAGGCATTTCAAATATAGGTGTCGATAGGCATTTCAGATATGGTTGCCGATAGGCATTTCAAATATAGGTGCTGATAGGCATTTCAGATGTAGTTTCCGATAGGCATTTCAAAAATAGGTGCCGATAGGCATTTCAGATATTGGTGCCGATAGGCATTTCAGATATTGGTGCCGATAGGCATTTCAGATATAGAAGCCGATAGGTATTTCAAATATAGGTGTCGATAGGCATTTCAGATATATTTGCCGATAGGCATTTAAAATATAGGTGCCGATAGGCATTTCAAATATAGGTGTCGATAGGCATTTCAGATATAAATGCCGAAAGGCATTTCAGATATAGGTGCCGATAGGCATTTCTGATGTGGTTTCCGATAGGCATTTCAAATATAGGTGCTGATAGGCATTTCAGATGTAGTTTTCGATAGGCATTTCAAAAATAGGTGCCGGTAGGTATTTGAGATATAGGTGCCGATAGGCACTTCAGATATAGTTGCCGATTGGCATTTTAAAAATAGGTGCCGATAGGCATTTCAGATATAGAAGCCGATAGGCATTTCAAATATAGGTGCCGATAAGCATTCCAGATATGGTTGCCGATAGGCATTTCAAATATAGGTGCTGATAGGCATTTCAGATGTAGTTTCCGATAGGCATTTCAAAAATTGGTGCCGATAGGCATTTCAGATATAGGTGCCGATAGGCATTTCAGATATAGTTGCCGATTGGCATTTTAAAAATAGGTGCCGATAGGCATTTCAGATATAGAAGCCGATAGGTATTTCAAATATAGGTGCCGATAGGCATTTCAGATATATTTGCCGATAGGCATTTAAAATATAGGTGCCGATAGGCATTTCAAATATAGGTGTCGATAGGCATTTCAGATATTAATGCCGAAAGGCATTTCAGATATAGGTGCCGATAGGCATTTCTAATGTGGTTGCCGATAGGCATTTCAAATATAGGTGCTGATAGGCATTTCAGATGTAGTTTCCGATAGGCATTTCAAAAATAGGTGCCGATAGGCATTTTAGATATTGGTGCCGATAGGCATTTCAGATATAGTTGCCGATTGGCATTTAAAAAATAGGTGCCGATAGGCATTTCAGATATAAGAGCCGATAGGCATTTCAAATATAGGTGCCGATAGGCATTCCAGATATGGTTGCCGATAGGCATTTCAAATGTAGGTGCTGATAGGCATTTCAGATGTAGTTTCCGATAGGCATTTCAAAAATAGGTGCCGACAGGCATTTTAGATATAGGGGCGATAGGCATTTCAGATATAGTTGCCGATTGGCATTTTAAAAATAGGTGCCGATAGGCATATCAGATATAGTTGCCGATAGGCATTTCAAAAATAGGTGCCGATAGGCATTTCAAATATAGATGTCGATAGGCATTTCAGATATAAATACCGAAAGGCATTTCAGATATAGGTGCCGATAGGCATTTTTGATGTGGTTGCCGATAGGCATTTCAAATATAGGTGCTGATAGGCATTTTAGATGTAGTTTTCGATAGGCATTTCAAAAATAGGTGCCGATAGGCATTTCAGATATAGGTGCCAAAAGGCACTTCAGATATAGTTGCCGATTGGCATTTTAAAAATAGGTGCCGATAGGCATTTCAGATATAGAAGCCGATAGGCATTTCAAATATAGGTGCCGATAGGCATTCCAGATATGTTTGCCGATAGGCATTTCAAATATAGGTGCTGATAGGCATTTCAGATGTGGTTTCCGAAAGGCATTTCAAAAATAGGTGCCAATAGGCATTTCAGATATAGGTGCCGATAGGCATTTCAGATATAGTTACCGATTGGCATTTTAAAAATAGGTGCCAATAGGCATTTCAGATATAGAAGCCGATAGGCATTTCAAATATAGGTGCCGATAGGCATTCCAGATATGGTTGCCGATAGGCATTACAAATATAGGGGCTGATAGGCATTTCAGATGTAGTTTCCGATAGGCATTTCAAAAATAGGTGCCGATAGGAATTTCAGATATAGGTGCCGATAGGCATTTCAGATATAGTTGCCAATTGGCATTTTAAAAATAGGTGCCGATAGGCATTTCAGATATAGAAGCCGATAGGCATTTCAAATATAGGTGCCGATAGGCATTCCAGATATTGTTGCCGATAGGCATTTCAAATATAGGTGCTGATAGGCATTTTAGATGTAGTTGCCGATAGGCATTTCAAAAATTGATGCCGATAGATATAGGTGCCGATAGGCATTTCTGATATAGTTGCCGATTGGCATTTTAAAAACAGGTGCCGATAGGCATTTCAGATATAGAAGCCGATAGGTATTTCAAATATGGGTGTCGATAGGCATTTCAGATATGGTTGCCGATAGGCATTTCAAATATAGGAGCAGATAGGCATTTCAGATGTATTTTCCGAAAGGCATTTCAAAAATAGGTGCCGATAGGCATTTCAGATATAGGTGCCGATAGGCATTTCAGATATATTTGCCGATAGGCATTTAAAATATAGGTGCCGATAGGCATTTCAAATATAGGTGTCGATAGGCATTTCAGATATAAATGCCGAAAGGCATTTCAGATATAGGTGCCGATAGGCATTTCTGATGTGGTTGCCGATAGGCATTTCAAATATAGGTGCTGATAGGCATTTCAGATGTAGTTTTCGATAGGCATTACAAAAATAGGTGCCGGTAGGTATTATAGATATAGGTGCCGATAGGCACTTCAGATATAGTTGCCGATTGGCTTTTTAAAAATAGGTGCCGGTAGGCATTTCAGATATAGAAGTGTGGCGAAGTGAAACTTACCACCATTGTAAATCGTCCTTTATTTTCATTTTAATTACTTTATGTCACAATTATTCTAGTACTTATGCAACTGTCTAGATAATAGTAAATTCCGATAGAGTTTTGGGTAGTATGACCGCAGATTTCGGACTGAAATAAACCAAAATATTCTTTCAAGCATTTTTTCTTATTATTTTCGGTGCGCGAAATAAATAGTTTAATTAAAAATCATTAAACTGATATCGATAGATCACTATAAAATATTAAGAAATATAACACTAGACGATTGCATAAGTGCTAGTATAATTATAATTAAAATACGTTTAAAATTCTGTATTAAAAAATACTGTAATAATTGTTTGAATTATTAATATACATTTCTAACAGAAACTGTTGTACATTAAATAAAAAAAAAAATAGTTTAAGGGCCCAGCACGATCCCAGCCGTTACAGAAGCCGATAGGCATTTCAAATATAGGTGCCGATAGGCATTCCAGATATGGTTGCCGATAGGCATTTCAAATATAGGTGCTGATAGGCATTTCAGATGTAGTTTCCGATAGGCATTTCAAAAATAGGTGCCGATAGGCATTTCAGATATTGGTGCCGATAGGCATTTCAGATATAGTTGCCGATTGGCATTTTAAAAATAGGTGCCGATAGGCATTTCAGATATAGAAGCTGATAGGCATTTCAAATATAGGTGCCGATAGGCATTCCAGAAATTGTTGCCGATAGGCATTACAAATATAGGGGCTGATAGGCATTTCAGATGTAGTTTCGATAGGCATTTCAAAAATAGGTGCCGATAGGCATTTCAGATATAGGTGCCGATAGGCATTTCAGATATAGTTGCCAATTGGCATTTTAAAAATAGGTGCCGATAGGCATTTCAGATATAGAAGCCGATAGGCATTTCAAATATAGGTGTCGATAGGCATTTCAGATATGGTTGCTGATAGGCATTTCAAATATTGGTGCTGATAGGCATTTCAGTTGTAGTTTCCGATAGACATTTCAAAAATTGGTGCCGATAGGCATTTCAGATATAGGTGCCGATAGGCATTACGGATATAGTTGCCGATTGGCATTTTAAAAATAGGTGTCGATAGGCATTTCAGATATAGGTGCGGATAGGCATTTCAGATATAGGTGCCGATAGGCATTTCAGATATAGTTGATGATTGGCATTCCAGATATGGTTGCCGATAGGCATTTCAAATATAGGTGCTGATAGGCATTTCAGATGTAGTTTCCGATAGGCATTTCAAAAATAGGTGCCGATAGGCATTTCAGATATAGGTGCCGATAGGCATTTCAGATATAGTTGCCGATTGGCATTTTAAAAATAGGTGCCGATAGGCATTTCAGATATAGGTGCCGATAGGCATTTTAGATATAGTTGCCGGTTGGCATTTTAAAAACAGGTGCCGATAGGCATTTCAGATATAGAAGCCCATAGGTATTTCAAATATAGGTGTCGATAGGCATTTCAGATATGGTTGCCAAAAGGCATTTCAATATAGGAGCAGATAGGCATTTCAGATGTAGTTTCCAAAAGGCATTTCAAAAATAGGTGCCGATAGGCATTTCAGATATAGGTGCCGATAGGCATTTCAGATATAGTTGCCGATTGGCATTTTAAAAATAGGTGCCGATGGGCATTTCAGATATAGAAGCCGATAGGCATTTCAAAAATAGGCGCCGATAGGCATTCCAGATATGTTTGCCGATAGGCATTTCAAATATAAGTGCTGATAGGCATTTCAGATGTAGTTTCCGATAGGCATTTCAAAAATAGGTACCGATAGGCATTTCAGATATAGGTGCCGCTAGGCATTTCAGATATAGTTGCCAATTGGCATTTTAAAATAGGTGTCGATAGGCATTTCAGATATAGAAGCCGATAGGCATTTCAAATATAGGTGCCGATAGGCATTCCAGATATGGTTGCCGATAGGCATTTCAAATATAGGTGCTGCTAGGCATTTCAGATGTAGTTTCCGATAGACATTTCAAAAATTGGTGCCGATAGGCATTTCAGATATAGGTGCCGATAGGCATTACAGATATAGTTGCCGATTGGCATTTTAAAAATAGGTGTCGATAGGCATTTCAGATATAGGTGCGGATAGGCATTTCAGATATAGGTGCCGATAGGCATTTCAGATATAGTTGCCGATTGGCATTCCAGATATGGTTGCCGATAGGCATTTCAAATATAGGTGCTGATAGGCATTTCAGATGTAGTTTCCGATAGGCATTTCAAAAATAGGTGCCGATAGGCATTTCAGATATAGGTGCCGATAGGCATTTCAGATATAGTTGCCGATTGGCATTTTAAAAAAAGGTGCCGATAGGCATTTCAGATATAGAAGCCGATAGGCATTACAAATATAGGTGCCGATAGGCATTCCAGATATGGTTGCCGATAGGCATTTCAAATATAGGTGCTGCTAGGCATTTCAGATGTAGTTTCCGATAGGCATTTCAAAAATTGGTGCCGATAGGCATTTCAGATATAGGTGCCGATAGGCATTTCAGATATATTTGCCGATTGACATTTTAAAAATAGGTGTCGATAGGCATTTCAGATATAAATGCCGCAAGGCATTTCAGATATAGGTGCCGATAGGCATTCCAGATATGGTTGCCGATAGGCATTTCAAATATAGGTGCTGATAGGCATTTCAGATGTAGTTTCCGATAGGCATTTCAAAAATTGGTGCCGATTGGCATTTCAGATATAGGTGCCGATAGGCATTTCAGATATAGTTGCTGATTGGCATTTTAAAAATAGGTGCCGATAGGCATTTCAGAGATAGAAGCCGATAAGTATTTCAAATATAGGTGTCGATAGGCCTTTCAGATGCGGTTGCCGATAGGCATTTCAAACATTGGTGCTGATAAGCATTTCAGATGTAGTTTCCGATAGGCATTTCAAAAATAGGTGCCGATAGGCATTTCAGATATAGGTGCCGATAGGCATTACAGATATAGTTGACGATTGGCATTTTAAAAATAGGTGCCGATAGGCATTTCAGATATAGAAGCCGATAGGCATTTCAAATATAGGTGCCGATAGGCATTCCAGATATGTTTGCCGATAGGCATTTAAATATAGGTGCTGATAGGCATTTCAGATGTAGTTTCCGATAGGCATTTCAAAAATAGGTGCCGATAGGCATTTCAGATATAGGTGCTGATAGGCATTTCAGATATAGTTGCCGATTGGCATTTTAAAAATAGGTGCCGATAGGCATTTCAGATATAGAAGCCGATAGGCTTTTCAAATATAGGTGCCGATAGGCATTCCAGATATGGTTGCCGATAGGCATTTCAAATATAGGTGCTGATAGGCATTTCAGATGTAGTTTACGATAGGCATTTCGAAAATTGGTGCCGATAGGCATTTCAAATATAGGTGCCGATAGGCATTTCAAATATAGTTGCCGATTAGCATTTTAAAAATAGGTGCCGATAGGCATTTCAGAGATAGAAGCCGATAGGTATTTCAAATATAGGTGTCGATAGGCATTTCAGATATGGTTGCCGATAGGCATTTCAAATATTGGTGCTGATAAGCATTTCAGATGTAGTTTCCGATAGGCATTTCAAAAATAGGTGGCGATGGGCATTTCAGATATAGGTGCCGATAGGCATTACAGATATAGTTGCCGATTGGCATTTTAAAAATAGGTGTCGATAGTCATTTCAGATATAGGTGCCGATAGGCATTTCAGATATAGTTGCCGTCTGGCATCCCAGATATGGTTGCCGATAGGCATTTCAAATATAGGTGCTGATAGGCATTTCAGATGTAGTTTCCGATAGGCATTTCAAAAATAGGTGCCGATAGGCATTTCAGATATAGGTGCCGATAGGCATTCCAGATATGGTTGCCGATAGGCATTTCAAATATAGGTGCTGATAGGCATTTCAGATGTAGTTTCCGATAGGCATTTCAAAAATAGGTGTCGATAGGCATTTCAGATATAGAAGCCGATAGGCATTTCAAATATAGGTGCCGATAGGCATTCCATATATGGTTGCCGATAGGCATTTCAAATATAGGTGCTGATAGGCATTTTAGATGTAGTTTCCGATAGGCATTTCAAAAATTGATGCCGATAGGCATTTCAGATATAGGTGCCGATAGGCATTTCAGATATAGTTGCCTATTGGCATTTTAAAAACAGGTGCCGATGGGCATTTCAGTTATAGAAGCCGATAGGTATTTCAAATATAGGTATCGATAGGCATTCCAGATATGGTTGCCGATAGGCATTTCAAATTTAGGACCAGATAGGCATTTCAGATGTAGTTTCCGAAAGGCATTTCAAAAATAGGTGCCGATAGGCATTTCAGATATAGGTGCCGATAGGCATTTCAGATATAGTTGCCGATTGGCATTTCAAATATAAGTGCTGATAGGCATTTTAGATGTAGTTTCCGATAGGCATTTCAAAATTAGGTACCGATAGGCATTTCAGATATAGGTACCGATAGGCATTTCAGAAATAGTTGCCAATTGGCATTTTAAAAATAGGTGTCGATAGGGATTTCAGATATAGAAGCCGATAGGCATTTCAAATATAGGTGCCGATAGGCATTCCAGATATGGTTGCCGATAGGCATTTCAAATATAGGTGCTGATAGGCATTTCAGATGTAGTTTCCGATAGGCATTTCAAAAATTGGTGCCGATAGGCATTTCAGATATAGGTGCCGATAGGCATTTCAGATATAGTTGCCGATTGGCATTTTAGAAATAAGTGCCGATAGACATTTCAGATATAGAAGCCGATAGGTATTTCAAATATAGGTGTCGATAGGTATTTCAGATATGGTTGCCGATAGGCATTTCAAATATAGGTGCTGATAGGCATTTCAGATGTAGTTTCCGATAGGCATTTCAAAAATAGGTGCCGATAGGCATTTCAGATATAGGTGCCGATAGGCCTTTCAGATATAGTTGCCGATTGGCATTTTAAAAATAGGTGCCGATAGGCATTTTAGATGTAGTTTCCGATAGGCATTTCAAAAATAGGTGCCGATAGGCATCTCAGATATAGGTGCCGATAGGCATATCAGATATAGTTGCCGATAGGCATTTAAAATATAGGTGCCGATAGGCATTCAAATATAGGTGTCGATAGGCATTTCAGATATGAATGCCGAAAGGCATTTCAGAGATAGGTGCCGATAGGCATTTCAGATATAGTTTCCGATAGGCATTTCAAAAATAGGTGCCGATAGGCATTTCAGATATAGGTGCCGATAGGCACTTCAGATATAGTTGCCGATTGGCATTTTAAAAATAGGTGCCGATAGGCATTTCAGATACAGAAGCCGATAGGCATTTCAAATATAGGTGCCGATAGGCATTCCAGATATGGTTGCCGATAGGCATTTCAAAAATAGGTACCGATAGGCATTTCAGATATAGGTGCCGATAGGCATTTCAGATATAGTTTCCGATAGGCATTTCAAAAATTGGTGCCGATAGGCATTTCAGATATAGAAGCCGATACGCATTTCAAATATAGACGCCGATAGGCATTACAGATATAGTTGCCGATTGGCATTTTAAAAATAGGTGTCGATAGGCATTTCAAATATAGGTGCCGATAGGCATTTCAGATATAGTTTCCGATAGGCAATTCAAAAATTGGTGCCGATAGGCATTTCAGATATAGGTGCCGATAGGCATTTCAGATATAGTTGCCGATTGGCATTTTAAAAATAGGTGTCGATAGGCATTTCAGATATAAATGCCAAAAGGCATTTCAGATATAGGTGCCGATAGGCATTTTAAAAATAGGTGCCGATAGGCATTTCAGATATAGGTGCCGATAGGCATTTCAAATATAGGTGCCGATAGGCATTCCAGATATGTTTGCCGATAGGCATTTCAAATATAGGTGCTGATAGGCATTTCAGATGTAGTTTCCGATAGGCATTTCAAAAATAGGTGCCGATAGGCATTTCAGATATAGGTGCCGATAGGCATTTCAAATATAGTTGCCGATTGGCATTTTAAAAATAGGTGCTGATAGGCATTTTAGATGTAGTTTCCAAAAGGCATTTCAAAAATTGATGCCGATAGGCATTTCAGATATAGGTGCCGATAGGCATTTCAGATATAGTTGCCGATTGGCATTTTAAAAACAGGTGCCGATAGGCATTTCAGATATAGAATTCGATAGGTATTTCAAATATGGGTGTCGATAGGCATTTCAGATATGGTTGCCGATAGGCATTTCAAATATAGGAGCAGATAGGCATTTCAGATGTATTTTCCGAAAGGCATTTCAAAAATAGGTGCCGATAGGCATTTCAGATATAGGTGCCGATAGGCATTTCAGATATATTTGCCGATAGGCATTTAAAATATAGGTGCCGATAGCCATTTTAAATATAGGTGTCGATAGGCATTTCAGATATAAATGCCGAAAGGCATTTAAAATATATAGGTGCCGATAGGCATTTCTAATGTGGTTGCCGATAGGCATTTCAAATATAGGTGCTGATAGGCATTTCAGATGTAGTTTTCGATAGGCATTTCAAAAATAGGTGCCGGTAGGTATTTGAGATATAGGTGCCGATAGGCACTTCAGATATAGTTGCCGATTGGCATTTTAAAAATAGGTGCCGATAGGCATTTCAGATATAGAAGCCGATAGGCATTTCAAATATAGGTGCCGATAAGCATTCCAGATATGGTTGCCGATAGGCATTTCAAATATAGGTGCTGATAGGCATTTAAAATGTAGTTTCCGATAGGCATTTCAAAAATTGGTGCCGATAGGCATTTCAGATATAGGTGCCGATAGGCATTTCAGATATAGTTGCCGATTGGCATTTTAAAAAAAGGTGCCGATAGGCATTTCAGATATAGAAGCCGATAGGTATTATAAATATAGGTGCCGATAGGCATTTCAGATATATTTGCCGATAGGCATTTAAAATATAGGTGTCGATAGGCATTTCAAATATAGGTGTCGATAGGCATTTCAGATATAAATGCCGAAAGGCATTTCAGATATAGGTGCCGATAGGCATTTCTAATGTGGTTGCCGATAGGCATTTCAAATATAGGTGCTGATAGGCATTTCAGATGTAGTTTCCGATAGGCATTTCAAAAATAGGTGCCGATAGGCATTTCAGATATAGTTGCCGATTGGCATTTTAAAAATAGGTGCCGATAGGCATTTTAGATGTAGTTTCCAATAGGCATTTCCAAAATAGGTGCCGATTGGCATTTCAGATATAGGTGCCGATAGGCATATCAGATATAGTTGCCGATAGGCATTTAAAATATAGGTGCCGATAGGCATTTCAAATATAGGTGTCGATAGGCATTTCAGATATAAATGCCGAAAGGCATTTCAGATATAGGTGCCGATAGGCATTTCTGATGTGGTTGCCGATAGGCATTTCAAATAAAGATGCTGATAGGCATTTCAGATGTAGTTTTCGATAGGCATTTCAAAAATAGGTGCCGATAGGCATTTCAGATATAGGTGCCGATAGGCATTTCTGATGTGGTTGCCGATAGGCATTTCAAATATAGGTGCTGATAGGCATTTCAGATGTAGTTTCCAATAGGCATTTCTAAAATTGGTGCCGATAGGCATTTCAGATATAGGTGCCGATAGGCATTTCAGATATAGTTGCCGATTGGCATTTTAAAAATAGGTGCCGATAGGCATTTCAGATATAGAAGCCGATAGGCATTTCAAATATAGGTGCCGATAGGCATTTCAGATATTGGTGCCGATAGGTATTTCAGATATAGTTGCCGATTGGCATTTTAAAAATAGGTGCCGATAGGCATTTCAGATATAGAAGCCGAAAGGCATTTCAAATATAGGTGCCGATAGGCATTTCAGATATTGGTGCCGATAGGTATTTCAGATATAGTTGCCGATTGGCATTTTAAAAATAGGTGCCGATAGGCATTTCAGATATAGTTGCCGATTGGTATTTTAAAAATAGGTGTCGATAGGCATTTCAGATATAGAAGCCGATAGGCATTTCAAATATAGGTGACGATAGGCATTTCAGATATGATTGCCGATAGGCATTTCAAATATAGGTGCTGATAGGCATTTCAGATGTAGTTTCCGATAGGCATTTGAAAAATAGGTGCCGATAGGCATTTCAGATATTAGTGCCGATAGGTATTTCAGATATAGTTGCCGATTGGCATTTTAAAAATAGGTGCCGATAGGCATTTCAGATATAGAAGCCGATAGGCATTTCAAATATAGGTGCCGATAGGCATTCCAGATATGGTTGCCGATAGGCATTTCAAATATAGGTGCTGATAGGCATTTCAGATGTAGTTTCCGATAGGCATTTCAAAAATAGGTGCCGATAGGCATTTCAGATATATGTGCCGATAGGCATTTCAGATATAGTTGCCAATTGGCATTTTAAAAATAGGTGCCGATAGGCATTTCAGATATAGAAGCCGATAGGCATTTCAAATATAGGTGCCGATAGGCATTCCAGATATGGTTGCCGATAGGTAATTCAAATATAGGTGCTGATAGGCATTTTAGATGTAGTTTCCGATAGGCATTTCAAAAATTGATGCCGATAGGCATTTCAGATATGGGTGCCGATAGGCATTTCAGATATAGTTGCCGATTGGCATTTTAAAAACAGGTGCCGATAGGCATTTTAGATATAGAACCCGATAGGTATTTCAAATATGGGTGTCGATAGGCATTTCAGATATGGTTGCCGATAGGCATTTCAAATATAGAAGCAGATAGGCATTTCAGATGTATTTTCCGAAAGGCATTTCAAAAATAGGTGCCGATAGGCATTTCAGATATAGGTGCCGATAGGCATTTCAGATATATTTGCCGATAGGCATCTAAAATATAGGTGCCGATAGGCATTTCAAATATAGGTGTCGATAGGCATTTCAGATATAAATGCCGAAAGGCATTTCAGATATAGGTGCCGATAGGCATTTCTGATGTGGTTGCCGATAGGCATTTCAAATATATATGCATTTCAGATGTAGTTTTCGATAGGCATTTCAAAAATAGGTGCCGGTAAGTATTTCAGATATAGGTGCCGATAGGCACTTCAGATATAGTTGTCGATTGGCATATTAAAAATAGGTGCCGATAGGCATTTTAGATATAGAAGCCGATAGGCATTTCAAATATAGGTGCCGATAAACATTCCAGATATGGTTGCCGATAGGCATTTCAAATATAGGTGCTGATAGGCATTTCAGATGTAGTTTCCGATAGGCATTTCTAAAGTTGGTGCCGATAGGCATTTCAGATATAGGTGCCGATAGGCATTTCAGATATAGTTGCCGATTGGCATTTTAAAAATAGGTGCCGATAGGCATTTCAGATATAGAAGCCGATAGGTATTTCAAATATAGGTGTCGATAGGCATTTCAGATATAGTTGCCGATAGGCATTTCAAATATAGGTGCTGATAGGCATTTCAGATGTAGTTTCCGATAGGCATTTCAAAAATAGGTACCGATAGGCATTTCAGATATAGGTGCCGATAGGCATTTCAGATATAGTTGCCGATTGGCATTTTAAAAATAGGTGTCGATAGGCATTTCAGATATAGAAGCCGATAGGCATTTCAAATATAGGTGTCGATAGGCATTTCAGATATGGTTGCCGATAGGCATTTCAAATATAGGTGCTGATAGGCATTTCAGATGTAGTTTCCGATAGGCATTTCAAAAATAGGTGCCGATAGGCATTTCAGATATTGGTGCCGATAGGCATTTCAGATATAGAAGCCGATAGGTATTTCAAATATGAGTGTCGATAGGCATTTCAGATATGGTTGCCGATAGGCATTTCAAATATAGGAGCAGATAGGCATTTCAGATGTATTTTCCGAAAGGCATTTCAAAAATAGGTTGCGATAGGCATTTCAGATATAGGTGCCGATAGGCATTTCAGATATATTTGCCGATAGGCATTTAAAATATAGGTGCCGATAGGCATTTCAAATATAGGTGTCGATAGGCATTTCAGATATAAATGCCGAAAGGCATTTCAGATATAGGTGCCGATAGGCATTTCTGATGTGGTTTCCGATAGGCATTTCAAATATAGGTGCTGATAGGCATTTCAGATGTAGTTTTCGATAGGCATTTCAAAAATAGGTGCCGGTAGGTATTTGAGATATAGGTGCCGATAGGCACTTCAGATATAGTTGCCGATTGGCATTTTAAAAATAGGTGCCGATAGTCATTTCAGATATAGGTGCCGATAGGCATTTCAGATATAGTTGCCGTCTGGCATCCCAGATATGGTTGCCGATAGGCATTTCAAATATAGGTGCTGATAGGCATTTCAGATGTAGTTTCCGATAGGCATTTCAAAAATAGGTGCCGATAGGCATTTCAGATATAGGTGCCGATAGGCATTCCAGATATGGTTGCCGATAGGCATTTCAAATATAGGTGCTGATAGGCATTTCAGATGTAGTTTTCGATAGGCATTTCAAAAATAGGTGCCGATAGGCATTTCAGATATAGGTGCCGATAGGCATTTCAGATATAGTACCGATTTGCTGTTTAAAAATAGGTGTCGATAGGCATTTCAGATATAGAAGCCGATAGGCATTTCAAATATAGGTGCCGATAGGCATTCCAGATATGGTTGCCGATAGGCATTTCAAATATAGGTGCTGATAGGCATTTTAGATGTAGTTTCCGATAGGCATTTCAAAAATTGATGCCGATAGGCATTTCAGATATAGGTGCCGATAGGCATTTCAGATATAGTTGCCGATTGGCATTTTAAAAACAGGTGCCGATAGGCATTTCAGTTATAGAAGCCGATAGGTATTTCAAATATAGGTATCGATAGGCATTCCAGATATGGTTGCCGATAGGCATTTCAAATTTAGGACCAGATAGGCATTTCAGATGTAGTTTCCGAAAGGCATTTCAAAAATAGGTGCCGATAGGCATTTCAGATATAGGTGCCGATAGGCATTTCAGATATAGTTGCCGTTTGGCATTTTAAAACTAGGTGCCGATATGCATTTCAGATATAGAAGCCGTTTGGCATTTCAAATATAGGTGCCGGTAGGCATTCCAGATATGTTTGCCGATAGGCATTTCGATATAGAAGCCGATAGGTATTTCAAATATAGGTGTCGATAGGCATTTCAGATATGGTTGCCGATAGGCATTTCAAATATAAATGCTGATAGGCATTTCAGATGTAGTTTCCGATAGGCATTTCAAAAATAGGTGCCGATAGGCATTTCAGATATAGGTGCCGATAGGCATTTCAGATATAGTTGCCGATTGGCATTTTAAAAATAGGTGCCGATAGGCATTTTAGATGTAGTTTCCGATTGGCATTTCAAAAATAGGTGCCGATAGGCATCTCAGATATAGGTGCCGATAGGCATATCAGATATAGTTGCCGATAGGCATTTAAAATATAGGTGCCGATAGGCATTTCAGATATGAATGCCGAAAGGCATTTCAGAGATAGGTGCCGATAGGCATTTCTGATGTGGTTGCCGATAGGCATTTCAAATATAGGTGCTGATAGGCATTTCAGATGTAGTTTTCGATAGGCATTTCAAAAATAGGTGCCGATAGGCATTTCAGATATAGGTGCCGATAGGCACTTCAGATATAGTTGCCGATTGGCATTTTAAAAATAGGTGCCGATAGGCATTTCAGATACAGAAGCCGATAGGCATTTCAAATATAGGTGCCGATAGGCATTCCAGATATGGTTGCCGATAGGCATTTCAAATATAGGTGCTGATAGGCATTTCAGATGTAGTTTCCGATAGGCATTTCAAAAATAGGTACCGATAGGCATTTCAGATATAGGTGCCGATAGGCATTTCAGATATAGTTTCCGATAGGCATTTCAAAAATGTGTGCCGATAGGCATTTCAGATATAGGTGCCGATAGGCATTTCAGATATAGAAGCCGATACGCATTTCAAATATAGACGCCGATAGGCATTACAGATATAGTTGCCAATTGGCATTTTAAAAATAGGTGTCGATAGGCATTTCAGATATAGGTGCCGATAGGCATTTCAGATATAGTTTCCGATAGGCAATTCAAAAATTGGTGCCGATAGGCATTTCAGATATAGGTGCCGATAGGCATTTCAGATATAGTTGCCGATTGGCATTTTAAAAATAGGTGTCGATAGGCATTTCAGATATAAATGCCAAAAGGCATTTCAGATATAGGTGCCGATAGGCATTTTAAAAATAGGTGCCGATAGGCATTTCAGATATAGGTGCCGATAGGCATTTCAAATATAGGTGCCGATAGGCATTCCAGATATGTTTGCCGATAGGCATTTCAAATATAGGTGCTGATAGGCATTTCAGATGTAGTTTCCGATAGGCATTTCAAAAATAGGTGCCGATAGGCATTTCAGATATAGGTGCCGATAGGCATTTCAAATATAGTTGCCGATTGGCATTTTAAAAATAGGTGCTGATAGGCATTTTAGGTGTAGTTTCCAATAGGCATTTCCAAAATAGGTGCCGATTGGCATTTCAGATATAGAAGCCGATAGGCATTTCAAATATAGGTGCCGATAGGCATTCCAGATATGTTTGCCGATAGGCATTTTAAATATAGGTGCTGATAGGCATTTCAAATATAGGTGCTGATAGGCATTTCAGATGTAGTTTCCGATAGGCATTTCAAAAATAGGTGCCGATAGGCATTTCAGATATAGGTGCCGATAGGCATTTCAGATATAGTTGCCGATTGGCATTTTAAAAATAGGTGTCAATAGGCATTTCAGATATAGAAGCCGATAGGCATTTCAAATATAGGTGTCGATTGGCATTTCAGATATGGTTGCCGATAGGCATTTCAAATATAGGTGCTGATAGGCATTTCAGATGTAGTTTCCGATAGGCATTTCAAAAATAGGTGCCGATAGGCATTTCAGATATTGGTGCCGATAGGCATTTCAGATATAGTTGCCGATTGGCATTTTAAAAATAGGTGCCGATAGGCATTTCAGATATAGAAGCCAATAGGCATTTCAAATATAGGTGCCGATAGGCATTTCAGATATGGTTGCCGATAGACATTTCAAATATAGGTGCTGATAGGCATTTTAGATGTAGTTTCCGATAGGCATTTCAAAAATTGATGCCGATAGGCATTTCAGATATAGGTGCCGATAGGCATTTCAGATATAGTTGCCGATTGGCATTCCAGATATGGTTGCCGATAGGCATTTCAAATATAGGTGCTGATAGGCATTTCAGATGTAGTTTCCGATAGGCATTTAAAAAATTGATGCCGATAGGCATTTCAGATATAGGTGCCGATAGGCATTTCAGATATAGTTGCCGATTGGCATTTTAAAAATAGGTGCAGATAGGCATTTTAGATGTAGTTTCCGATAGGCATTTCAAAAATAGGTGCCGATAGGTATTTCAGATATAGGTGCCGATAGGCATATCAGATATAGTTGCCGATAGGCATTTAAAATATAGGTGCCGATAGGCATTCAAATATAGGTGTCGATAGGCATTTCAGATATAAATGCCGAAAGGCATTTCAGAGATAGGTGCCGATAGGCATTTCTGATGCGGTTGCCGATAGGCATTTCAAATATAGGTGCTGATAGGCATTTCAGATGTAGTTTTCGATAGGCATTTCAAAAATAGGTGCCGATAGGCATTTTAGATATAGGGTGCGATAGGCATTTCAGATATAGTTGTCGATTGGCATTTTAAAAATAGGTGCCGATAGGCATTTCAGATATAGAAGCCGATAGGCATTTCAAATATAGGTGCCGATGTGCATTCCAGATATGGTTGCCGATAGGCATTTCAAATATAGGTGCTGATAGGCATTTCAGATGTAGTTTTCGATAGGCATTTCAAAAATTGGTGCCGATAGGCATTTCAGATATAGGTGCCGATAGGCATTTCAGATATAGTTGCCGATTGGCATTTTAAAAATAGGTGCCGATAAGCATTTCAGATATAGAAGCCGATAGGTATTTCAAATATAGGTGTCGATAGGCATTTCAGATATGGTTGCTGATAGGCATTTCAAATATTGGTGCTGATAGGCATTTCAGTTGTAGTTTATGATAGACATTCCAAAAATTGGTGCCGATAGGCATTTCAGATATAGGTGCCGATAGGCATTTCAGATATAGTTGCCGATTGGCATTCCAGATATGGTTGCCGATAGGCATTTCAAATATAGGTGCTGATAGGCATTTCAGATGTAGTTTCCGATAGGCATTTCAAAAATAGGTGCCGATAGGCATTTCAGATATAGGTGCCGATAGGCATTTCAGATATAGTTGCCGATTGGCATTTTAAAAATAGGTGCCGATAGGCATTTCAGATATAGGTGCCGATAGGCATTTTAGATATAGTTGCCGGTTGGCATTTTAAAAACAGGTGCCGATAGGCATTTCAGATATAGAAGCCCATAGGTATTTCAAATATAGGTGTCGATAGGCATTTCAGATATGGTTGCCAAAAGGCATTTCAATATAGGAGCAGATAGGCATTTCAGATGTAGTTTCCAAAGGGCATTTCAAAAATAGGTGCCGATAGGCATTTCAGATATAGGTGCCGATAGGCATTTCAGATATAGTTGCCGATTGGCATTTTAAAAATAGGTGCCGATGGTCATTTCAGATATAGAAGCCGATAGGCATTTCAAAAATAGGTGCCGATAGGCATTCCAGATATGATTGCCGATAGGCATTTCAAATATAAGTGCTGATAGGCATTTCAGATGTAGTTTTCGATAGGCATTTCAAAAATAGGTGCCGATAGGCATTTCAGATATAGGTGCCGATAGGCATTTCTGATGTGGTTGCCGATAGGCATTTCAAATATAGGTGCTGATAAGCATTTCAGATAAAGTTTTCGATAGGAATTTCAAAAATAGGTGCCGGTAAGTATTTCAGATATAGGTGCCGATAGGCACTTCAGATATAGTTGCCGATTGGCATTTTAAAAATAGGTGCCGATAGGCATTTCAGATATAGAAGCCGATAGGCATTTCAAATATAGGTGCCGATAAGCATTCCAGATATGGTTGCCGATAGGCATTTTAAATATAGGTGCTGATAGGCATTTCAGATGTAGTTTCCGATAGGCATTTCAAAAATTGGTGCCGATAGGCATTTCAGATATAGGTGCCGATAGGCATTTCAGATATAGTTGCCGATTGGCATTTTAAAAATAGGTGCCGATAGGCATTTAAGATATAGAAGCCGATAGGCATTTCAAATATAGGTGCCGATAGGCATTTCAGATATTGGTGCCGATAGGTATTTCAGATATAGTTGCCGATTGGCATTTTAAAAATAGGTGCCGATAGGCATTTCAGATATAGAAGCCGAAAGGCATTTCAAATATAGGTGCCGATAGGCATTTTAGATATTGGTGCCGATAGGTATTTCAGATATAGTTGCCGATTGGCATTTTAAAAATAGGTGCCGATAGGCATTTCAGGTATAGTTGCCGATTGGTATTTTAAAAATAGGTGTCGATAGGCATTTCAGATATAGAAGCCGATAGGCATTTCAAATATAGGTGTCGATAGGCATTTCAGATATGATTGCCGATAGGCATTTCAAATATAGGTGCTGATAGGCATTTCAGATGTAGTTTCCGATAGGCATTTGAAAAATAGGTGCCGATAGGCATTTCAGATATTGGTGCCGATAGGTATTTCAGATATAGTTGCCGATTGGCATTTTAAAAATAGGTGCCGATAGGCATTTCAGATATAGAAGCCGATAGGCATTTCAAATATAGGTGCCGATAGGCATTCCAGATATGGTTGCCGATAGGCATTTCAAATATAGGTGCTGATAGCCATTTCAGATGTAGTTTCCGATAGGCATTTCAAAAATAGGTGCCGATAGGCATTTCAGATATATGTGCCGATAGGCATTTCAGATATAGTTGCCAATTGGCATTTTAAAAATAGGTGCCGATAGGCATTTCAGATATAGAAGCCGAAAGGCATTTCAAATATAGGTGCCGATAGGCATTCCAGATATGGTTGCCGATAGGTAATTCAAATATAGGTGCTGATAGGCATTTTAGATGTAGTTTCCGATAGGCATTTCAAAAATTGATGCCGATAGGCATTTCAGATATGGGTGCCAATAGGCATTTCAGATATAGTTGCCGATTGGCATTTTAAAAACAGGTGCCGATAGGCATTTCAGATATAGAAGCCGATAGGCATTTCAAATATGGGTGTCGATAGGCATTTCAGATATGGTTGCCGATAGGCATTTTAAATATAGAAGCAGATAGGCATTTCAGATGTATTTTCCGAAAGGCATTTCAAAAATAGGTGCCGATAGGCATTTCAGATATAGGTGCCGATAGGCATTTCAGATATATTTGCCGATAGGCATTTAAAATATAGGTGCCGATAGGCATTTCAAATATAGGTGTCGATAGGCATTTCAGATATAAATGCCGAAAGGCATTTCAGATATAGGTGCCGATAGGCATTTCTGATGTGGTTGCCGATAGGCATTTCAAATATAGGTGCTGATAGGCATTTCAGATGTAGTTTTCGATAGGCATTTCAAAAATAGGTGCCGGTAAGTATTTCAGATATAGGTGCCGATAGGCACTTCAGATATAGTTGCCGATTGGCATATTAAAAATAGGTGCCGATAGGCATTTTAGATATAGAAGCCGATAGGCATTTCAAATATAGGTGCCGATAAGCATTCCAGATATGGTTGCCGATAGGCATTTCAAATATAGGTGCTGATAGGCATTTCAGATGTAGTTTCCGATAGGCATTTCTAAAATTGGTGCCGATAGGCATTTCAGATATAGGTGCCGATAGGCATTTCAGATATAGTTGCCGATTGGCATTTTAAAAATAGGTGCCGATAGGCATTTCAGATATAGAAGCCGATAGGTATTTCAAATATAAATGTAGATAGGCATTTCAGATATAGTTGCCGATAGGCATTTTAAATATAGGTGCTGATAGGCATTTCAGATGTAGTTTCCGATAGGCATTTCAAAAATAGGTACCGATAGGCATTTCAGATATAGGTGCCGATAGGCATTTCAGATATAGTTGCCGATTGGCATTTTAAAAATAGGTGTCGATAGGCATTTCAGATATAGAAGCCGATAGGCATTTCAAATATAGGTGTCGATAGGCATTTCAGATATGTTTGCCGATAGGCATTTCAAATATAGGTGCTGATAGGCATTTCAGATGTAGTTTCCGATAGGCATTTTAAAAATAGGTGCCGATAGGCATTTCAGATATTGGTGCAGATAGGCATTTCAGATATAGAAGCCGATAGGTATTTGAAATATGGGTGTCGATAGGCATTTCAGATATGGTTGCCGATAGGCATTTCAAATATAGGAGCAGATAGGCATTTCAGATGTATTTTCCGAAAGGCATTTCAAAAATAGGTTGCGATAGGCATTTCAGATATAGGTGCCGATAGGCATTTCAGATATATTTGCCGATAGGCATTTAAAATATAGGTGCCGATAGGCATTTCAAATATAGGTGTCGATAGGCATTTCAGATATAAATGCCAAAAGGCATTTCAGATATAGGTGCCGATAGGCATTTCTGATGTGGTTTCCGATAGGCATTTCAAATATAGGTGCTGATAGGCATTTCAGATGTAGTTTTCGATAGGCATTTCAAAAATAGGTGCCGGTAGGTATTTGAGATATAGGTGCCGATAGGCACTTCAGACATAGTTGCCGATTGGCATTTTAAAAATAGGTGCCGATAGGCATTTCAGATATAGAAGCCGATAGGCATTTCAAATATAGGTGCCGATAAGCATTCCAGATATGGTTGCCGATAGGCATTTCAAATATAGGTGCTGATAGGCATTTCAGATGTAGTTTCCGATAGGCATTTCAAAAATTGGTGCCGATAGGCATTTCAGATATAGGTGCCGATAGGCATTTCAGATATAGTTGCCGATTGGCATTTTAAAAATAGGTGCCGATAGGCATTTCAGATATAGAAGCCGATAGGTATTTCAAATATAGGTGCCGATAGGCATTTCAGATATATTTGCCGATAGGCATTTAAAATATAGGTGCCGATAGGCATTTCAAATATAGGTGTCGATAGGCATTTCAGATATTAATGCCGAAAGGCATTTCAGATATAGGTGCCGATAAGCATTTCTAATGTGGTTGTCGATAGGCATTTCAAATATAGGTGCTGATAGGCATTTCAGATGTAGTTTCCGATAGGCATTTCAAAAATAGGTGCCGATAGGCATTTCAGATATTGGTGCCGATAGGCATTTCAGATATAGTTGCCGATTGGCATTTTAAAAATAGGTGCCGATAGGCATTTCAGATATAAGAGCCGATAGGCATTTCAAATATAGGTGCCGATAGGCATTCCAGATATGGTTGCCGATAGGCATTTCAAATATAGGTGCTGATAGGCATTTCAGATGTAGTTTCCGATAGGCATTTCAAAAATAGGTGCCGACAGGCATTTTAGATATAGGGGCGATAGGCATTTCAGATATAGTTGCCGATTGGCATTTTAAAAATAGGTGCCGATAGGCATTTCAGATATAGAAGCCGATAGGCATTTCAAAAATAGGTGCCGATAGGCATTTTTTATGTGGTTGCCGATAGGCATTTTAAATATAGGTGCTGATAGGCATTTTAGATGTAGTTTTCGATAGGCATTTCAAAAATAGGTGCCGATAGGCATTTCAGATATAGGTGCCAAAAGGCACTTCAGATATAGTTGCCGATTGGCATTTTAAAAATAGGTGCCGATAGGCATTTCAGATATAGAAGCCGATAGGCATTTCAAATATAGGTGCCGATAGGCATTCCAGATATGTTTGCCGATAGGCATTTTAAATATAGGTGCTGATAGGCATTTCAGATGTGGTTTCCGAAAGGCATTTCAAAAATAGGTGCCAATAGGCATTTAAGATATAGGTGCCGATAGGCATTTCAGATATAGTTGCCGATTGGCATTTTAAAAATAGGTGCCAATAGGCATTTCAGATATAGAAGCCGATAGGCATTTCAAATATAGGTGCCGATAGGCATTCCAGATATGGTTGCCGATAGGCTTTACAAATATAGGGGCTGATAGGCATTTCAGATGTAGTTTCCGATAGGCATTTCAAGAATAGGTGCCGATAGGAATTTCAGATATAGGTGCCGATAGGCATTTCAGATATAGTTGCCAATTGGCATTTTAAAAATAGGTGCCGATAGGCATTTCAGATATAGAAGCCGATAGGCATTTCAAATATAGGTGCCGATAGGCATTCCAGATATGGTTGCCGATAGGCATTTCAAATATAGGTGCTGATAGGCATTTTAGATGTAGTTTCCGATAGGCATTTCAAAAATTGATGATGATAGATATAGGTGCCGATAGGCATTTCTGATATAGTTGCCGATTGGCATTTTAAAAACAGGTGCTGATAGGCATTTCAGATATAGAAGCCGATAGGTATTTCAGATATGGGTGTCGATAGGCATTTCAGATATGGTTGCCGATAGGCATTTCAAATATAGGAGCAGATAGGCATTTCAGATGTATTTTCCGAAAGGCATTTCAAAAATAGGTGCCGATAGGCATTTCAGATATAGGTGCCGATAGGCATTTCAGATATATTTGCCGATAGGCATTTAAAATATAGGTGCCGATAGGCATTTCAAATATAGGTGTCGATAGGCATTTCAGATATAAATGCCGAAAGGCATTTCAGATATAGGTGCTGATAGGCATTTCTGATGTGGTTGCCGATAGGCATTTCAAATATAGGTGCTGATAGGCATTTCAGATGTAGTTTTCGATAGGCATTACAAAAATAGGTGCCGGTAGGTATTTCAGATATAGGTGCCGATAGGCACTTCAGATATAGTTGCCGATTGGCATTTTAAAAATAGGTGCCGGTAGGCATTTCAGATATAGAAGCCGATATTAGTTCTCGTTGTGTATAGACGTGTTTTATTAACAGTGCGTACTAATTGTATTTCATATACTAATTTATCAAATTTTTTATAATGGCACCGCCCGTAAAATCGGGTGCTGCCAACGATCTAGGTGGAAAAAGTGACTTAATCAACATAAGTGAACTCTCAAAGTCTCTAAATACTGCAATGAGTGAAATATTAATTTCAGAAAATTTTAAAAACACGATTGTGAAGCTAATCACCGAAACTATTGAGAAATTTATTGAAAAACAAATATCGGACGTCTATAGCAAAATTAATCTGATTCAAAATGAAGTTACAAACATTAAGAAGACTGTTAAAGTTAAGGAGAAAAGCGATTATAATATTAATAGTAATCAAGAACCTCCATCAGAAAGACGCGTATTGCGATCTCAAACCAATAGTCAACAACAAAAATCAAGCTATGCGGCTGTTGCCAGACAAGCAGAGCCGGCTTCTACTCATTCCAGTCAAAAATCATACAGTAAAAAATTCGTGTATGGCACAGATGAAAAAGATTGCAATTTTAAAGCTAGCGAGCAAAAATCCTGGATTTATATTGGAAAAGTCAGACCAGATGTTACAACAGATATCGTACTCGAATATATGAAGAAATTCGGTACTAATTTTATTTGTAAACAACTAAAGACTGCCGGTGAAACTAACTCATTTATGTTGGGCGTACCCTTCGATTTAAAAGATCAGTTGTTGGAACCAACTTCATGGCCGAAAGGTATAGCAATTCGTCGATTCTGGTTTCCCAAAAACAAAAAAATTAATTTTTTAGAGAATTCAACCGACTTGAGTTAAATAATGAAATTTCAACAACTCACGGTTGTATTAATAATAATTCAGTATTATCTACACGTGACAATAACTTTACCGTGTCCCACATAAATATGCAATCTTTAAGAAATAAATTTCTTCAATTGGAATTATTTTTGGGTCAATATGATTATAGTGTTTTGTGTGTAAGTGAACATTGGTTAAGTCATAATGAATCAATGTTATACGCTATAGGTGACTATAAGGTAAGCTCGTGTTTTTGTAGAACTACCTTCAAGCACGGTGGTGTGGTCATTTTCATTAAAAAGAACCTACATTTCAAAGAATTGCACGACATAAATAAGCTGAGCACTGAGAAGCATTGTGAAATAGTGGGGATCGAAATTACTAATTATAAATACGTTGTTGTGACTTTATATAGGACTCCAGATAGTGACATTGAAATATTTTATAGAATTTTAAATGAGGCTCTGTTATTTTTGTTTAAATTAAATAAACCTACAATAATTACAGGTGATTTTAACACGGATTTTAAAAAAGCATCTACAGTGTCGAATAACGTTTTAAATCTTTTAAGTTCATTTGGTTTTCAAAGAACAATATTTGATCCTACTCGTATACAAAATAATTCCAAATCATGCATAGATAACATATTTATAAACAGACAGTACATAAATTCAGGTGTTATAAATTTCCCTTACTCCGACCATGATTTACAATATATAACAGTAAATAACAACTCGCTGCGTGATAATACGATGATTGAATTCTTTTATAAACGCCCTTTTAATAATGAAAATAAACAAAGGTTCATTGATGCTTTGCGTTTAGAACAATGGGACAATATGTATTCTGCAACAAATGCAATTGATATTTTTGAATGTTATTTCAGTAACTTCATGTATCATTTTAATACATTTTTTCCACTTACAAAAATTAAGAAAACAAAAAATATCAAGACCAGCTTAATGTCACCAGCAATTGACCAACTACATTCACAGATAAAATTATTATACGACATGTTCAGATTTACAAATAATGAAAACATACACCAACAGCTTAAAATAAAAAAAGCTCAACTGAATAAATTATTATTTGAACTAAAAAGAGGAAAAAACATAAATTTCATAAATAATGCTAATAATAAAACGAAAGCGATCTGGACTGTTATAAATCAAGAACTAAATAATAAAAAGAATAATTCTAGCAACACACAAATACCAAGTGCTGATGATTTCAATAACTTTTTTATAAATGTCTCCAATGTCGTCTCATCAGATTTATCTACTACTAAGACACAGTCTGCGACACATCTTCTTAGAAACTATAAAACATCAGCGAGTAAATCCATGTTTTTTCACCCAGTTTGTAGATATGATGTTCTGGACACAATTTTAAGTTTAAAATCATCTGACTCCTATGACATTTATGGTATCAATACTGAGATCATAAAGCACAGCGCTGAAATTCTAGCTGAACCATTAAGCTTTGTTATTAATAATTGTTTAGTATCTGGAATTTTTCCCGATAAATTAAAATTAGCGCGAGTAATACCAATCGCTAAAAAAGGTGATCCTACAGATCCCAGTAATTATCGGCCTATCGCTTTACTACCAGTTTTTTCAAAAATTTTTGAAAAAATAATATTTAATCAAGTCCATAAATTTTTGTCGTCGTATGAGGTTCTAAATATTGAACAATTTGGATTTCGCAGTGGACTGTCCACTACTGATGCCATAATGAGTGTTGTAAATAAAATAATTTCGATATTAGAAGATAGAGAGTCTGCACTAGGAATTTTTATAGATTTAAAAAAAGCATTCGATTGTATGTCACACGAAATATTATTTGAAAAACTAGAATATTATGGTTTTTATGGAACATCCATAGATCTTCTAAAAAGCTATTTGAATTCCAGGCAACAACTTGTGTCTATTAACAATGTGAACAGTCAATTAAAACAAATATCTAGAGGAGTGCCACAAGGCAGTATCTTAGGCCCTCTTTTATTCATTATTTACATAAATGATCTACCTATTAATATAAACTGCAACTCTGTTTTATATGCTGACGATACTACATTCATAAAAGAAATATCTTCAACAATTGACACTCATTACCAAGACATTTTAAACAAAGCTAAAATATGGTTTCTCGGTAACGAACTACAGTTAAATGAAACTAAAACTGTAAAAATTATATTTTCTAATAAGTCAACATTCGACAAGGAGCATGTCAAATATTTGGGATTGAATTTGGATTCTAGATTAAATTGGCAACATCACATTAACAGCTTATGCACGAAATTGTCAAAGGCTTCATTTGCAGTTAGAAAGATCTTTATGACAGTGGGACCTGAAGCCGCAAAAACTGCGTATTTTGCTATTTTCCATAGCTTGATTATTTATGGCATTGTAGCCTGGGGAACAGCACCATCAGCATCTGATGTGTTCATACTACAAAAAAAGGTCATACGAATTTTAACGAACTCTGGCTTCACGGACCATTGTAGACCATTATTCAAAAAATTAAAAATTATGTCTTTTCCATCATTGGTAGTTTTCTACAACTTACTATATGTCAAAAAGAACATAAACAATCACAATTTTTTAAACAGTTTTCATACTTACAACACTAGAAGCACCAATATTATCAGCATTCCGTCTCACAGATTAACAGTGTCAAACAGACAGTTCAAAAGTTTGCAATGGTTCAACTCGCTGCCACCAAGTCTAACAAATTTAAATTATAAAAAATTCCGAACAAAAATTAAAAATATTTTAATAAATGTATGCCTTTATGATACTAAAGACTTCGTAAAAATAACTTTTTAAAATGTTTGTGTATTATGTATGACAATCAGCTATAGGTACAATGTATTATTATTATTAGCTGTAATAAATTATTATTATTATTATTATTATTATAGGCATTTCAAATATAGGTGCCGATAGGCATTCCAGATATGGTTGCCGATAGGCATTTCAAATATAGGTGCTGATAGGCATTTCAGATGTAGTTTCCGATAGGCATTTCAAAAATAGGTGCCGATAGGCATTTCAGATATTGGTGCCGATAGGCATTTCAGATATAGTTGCCGATTGGCATTTTAAAAATAGGTGCCGATAGGCATTTCAGATATAGAAGCTGATAGGCATTTCAAATATAGGTGCCGATAGGCATTCCAGATATGGTTGCCGATAGGCATTACAAATATAGGGGCTGATAGGCATTTCAGATGTAGTTTCCGATAGGCATTTCAAAAATAGGTGCCGATAGGCATTTCAGATATAGGTGCCGATAGGCATTTCAGATATAGTTGCCAATTGGCATTTTAAAAATAGTTGCCGATAGGCATTTCAGATAGAGAAGCCGATAGGCATTTCAAATATAGGTGCCGATAGGCATTCCAGATATGGTTGCCGATAGGCATTTCAAATATAGGTGCTGATAGGCATTTTAGATGTAATTTCCGATAGGCATTTCAAAAATTGATGCCGATAGATATAGGTGCCGATAGGTATTTCTGATATAGTTGCCGATTGGCATTTTAAAAACAGGTGCCGATAGGCATTTCAGATATAGATGCCGATAGGTATTTCAAATATGGGTGTCGATAGGCATTTCAGATATGGTTGCCGATAGGCATTTCAAATATAGGAGCAGATAGGCATTTCAGATGTATTTTCCGAAAGGCATTTCAAAAATAGGTGCCGATAGGCATTTCAGATATAGGTGCCGATAGGCATTTCAGATATATTTGCCGATAGGCATTTAAAATATAAGTGCCGATAGGCATTTCAAATATAGGTGTCGATAGGCATTTCAGATATAAATGCCGAAAGGCATTTCAGATATAGGTGCCGATAGGCATTTCTGATGTGGTTGCCGATAGGCATTTCAAATATAGGTGCTGATAGGCATTTCAGATGTAGTTTTAGATAGGCATTACAAAAATTGGTGCCGGTAGGTATTTCAGATATAGGTGCCGATAGGCACTTCAGATATAGTTGCCGATTGGCATTTTAAAAATAGGTGCCGGTAGGCATTTCAGATATAGAAGCCGATAGGCATTTCAAATATAGGTGCCGATAGGCATTTTAGATATGGTTGCCGATAGGCATTTCAAATATAATTGCTGATAGGCATTTCAGATGTAGTTTCCGATAGGCATTTCAAAAATAGGTGCCGATAGGCATTTTAGATATAGGGTGCGATAGGCATTTCAGATATAGTTGTCGATTGGCATTTTAAAAATAGGTGCCGATAGGCATTTCAGATATAGAAGCCGATAGGCATTTCAAATATAGGTGCCGATGTGCATCCCAGATATGGTTGCCGATAGGCATTTCAAATATAGGTGCTGATAGGCATTTCAGATGTAGTTTTCGATAGGCATTTCAAATATAGGTGCTGATAGGCATTTCAGATGTAGTTTCCGATAGGCATTTCAAAAATAGGTGCCGATAGGCATTTTAGATATAGGGTGCGATAGGCATTTCAGATATAGTTGTCGATTGGCATTTTAAAAATAGGTGCCGATAGGCATTTCAGATATAGAAGCCGATAGGCATTTCAAATATAGGTGCCGATGTGCATCCCAGATATGGTTGCCGATAGGCATTTCAAATATAGGTGCTGATAGGCATTTCAGATGTAGTTTTCGATAGGCATTTCAAAAATTGGTGCCGATAGGCATTTCAGATATAGGTGCCGATAGGCATTTCAGATATAGTTGCCGATTGGCATTTTAAAAATAGGTGCCGATAGGCATTTCAGATATAGAAGCCGATAGGTATTTCAAATATAGGTGTCGATAGGCATTTCAGATATGGTTGCTGATAGACATTTCAAATATTGGTGCTGATAGGCATTTCAGTTGTAGTTTCCGATAGACATTTCAAAAATTGGTGCCGATAGGCATTACGGATATAGTTGCCGATTGGCATTTTAAAAATAGGTGTTGGTAGGCATTTCAGATATAGGTGCGGATAGGCATTTCAGATATAGGTGCCGATAGGCATTTCAGATATAGTTGCCGATTGGCATTCCATATATGGTTGCCGATAGGCATTTCAAATATAGGTGCTGATAGGCATTTCAGATGTAGTTTCCGATAGGCATTTCAAAAATAGGTGCCGATAGGCATTTCAGATATAGGTGCCGATAGGCATTTCAGATATAGGTGCCGATAGGCATTTCAGATATAGTTGCCGATTGGTATTTTAAAAATAGGTGCCGATAGGTATTTCAGATATAGGTGCCGATAGGCATTTTAGATATAGTTGCCAGTTGGCATTTTAAAAACAGGTGCCGATAGGCATTTCAGATATAGAAGCCCATAGATATTTCAAATATAGGTGTCGATAGGCATTTCAGATATGGTTGCCAAAAGGCATTTCAATATAGGAGCAGATAGGCATTTCAGATGTAGTTTCCAAAAGGCATTTCAAAAATAGGTGCCGATAGGCATTTCAGATATAGGTGCCGATAGGCATTTCAGATATAGTTGCCGATTGGCATTTTAAAAATAGGTGCCGATGGGCATTTCAGATATAGAAGCCGATAGGCATTTCAAAAATAGGTGCCGATAGGCATTCCAGATATGATTGCCGATAGGCATTTCAAATATAAGTGCTGATAGGCATTTCAGATGTAGTTTCCGATAGCCATTTCAAAAATAGGTACCGATAGGCATTTCAGATATAGGTGTCGATAGGCATTTCAGATATAGAAGCCGATAGGCATTTCAAATATAGGTGCCGATAGGCATTCCAGATATGGTTGCCGATAGGCATTTCAAATATAGGTGCTGATAGGCATTTTAGATGTAGTTTCCGATAGGCATTTCAAAAATAGGTGCCGATAGGCATTTCAGATATAGGTGCCGATAGGCATTTCAGATATAGTTGCCGATTGGCATTTTAAAAATAGGTGTCAATAGGCATTTCAGATATAGAAGCCGATAGGCATTTCAAATATAGGTGCTGATAGGCATTTCAGATGTAGTTTCCGATAGGCATTTCAAAAATAGGTGCCGATAGGCATTTCAGATATAGGTGCCGATAGGCATTTCAGATATAGTTGCCGATTGGCATTTTAAAAATAGGTGTCAATAGGCATTTCAGATATAGAAGCCGATAGGCATTTCAAATATAGGTGTCGATTGGCATTTCAGATATGGTTGCCGATAGGCATTTCAAATATAGGTGCTGATAGGCATTTCAGATGTAGTTTCCGATAGGCATTTCAAAAATAGGTGCCGATGGGCATTTCAGATATTGGTGCCGATAGGCATTTCAGATATAGTAGTCCGATTGGCATTTTAAAAATAGGTGCCGATAGGCATTTCAGATATAGAAGCCGATAGGCATTTCAAATATAGGTGCCGATAGGCATTCCAGATATGGTTGCCGATAGGCATTTCAAATATAGGTGCTGATAGGCATTTTAGATGTAGTTTCCGATATGCATTTCAAAAATTGATGCCGATAGGCATTTCAGATATAGGTGCCGATAGGCATTTCAGATATAGTTGCCGATTGGCATTTTAAAAACAGGTGCCGATAGGCATTTCAGATATAGAAACCGATAGGTATTTCAAATATGGGTGTCGATAGGCATTTCAGATATGGTTGCCGATAGGCATTTCAAATATAGGAGCAGATAGGCATTTCAGATGTATTTTCCGAAAGGCATTTCAAAAATAGGTGCCGATAGGCATTTCAGATATAGGTGCCGATAGGCATTTCAGATATATTTGCCGATAGGCATTTAAAATATAGGTGCCGATAGCCATTTTAAATATAGGTGTCGATAGGCATTTCAGATATAAATGCCGAAAGGCATTTAAAATATATAGGTGCCGATAGGCATTTCTAATGTGGTTGCCGATAGACATTTCAAATATAGGTGCTGATAGGCATTTCAGATGTAGTTTTCGATAGGCATTTCAAAAATAGGTGCCGGTAGGTATTTGAGGTATAGGTGCCGATAGGCACTTCAGATATAGTTGCCGATTGGCATTTTAAAAATAGGTGCCGATAGGCATTTCAGATATAGAAGCCGATAGGCATTTCAAATATAGGTGCCGATAAGCATTCCAGATATGGTTGCCGATAGGCATTTCAAATATAGGTGCTGATAGGCATTTAAAATGTAGTTTCCGATAGGCATTTCAAAAATTGGTGCCGATAGGCATTTCAGATATAGGTGCCGATAGGCATTTCAGATATAGTTGCCAATTGGCATTTTAAAAATAGGCGCCGATAGGCATTTCAGATATAGAAGCCGATAGGCATTTCAATTATAGGTGCCGATAGGCATTCCAGATATGGTTGCCGATAGGCATTTTAAATATAGGTGCTGATAGGCATTTTAGATGTAGTTTCCGATAGACATTTCGAAAACTGATGCCGATAGATATAGGTGCCGATAGGCATTTCAGATATAGTTGCCGATTGGCATTTTAAAAACAGGTGCCGATAGGCATTTCAGATATAGAAGCCGATAGGTATTTCAAATATGGGTGTCGATAGGCATTTCAGATATGGTTGCCGATAGGCATTTCAAATATAGGAGCAGATAGGCATTTCAGATGTATTTTCCGAAAGGCATTTCAAAAATAGGTGCCGATAGGCATTTCAGATATAGGTGCCGATAGGCATTTCAGATATATTTGCCGATAGGCATTTAAAATATAGGTGCCTATAGGCATTTCAAATATAGGTGTCGATAGGCATTTCAGATATAAAAGCCGAAAGGCATTTCAGATATAGGTGCCGATAGGCATTTCTGATGTGGTTGCCGATAGGCATTTCAAAAATAGGTGCTGATAGGCATTTCAGATGTAATTTTCGATAGGCATTTCAAAAATAGGTGCCGGTAGGTATTTCAGATATAGGTGCCGATAGGCACTTCAGATATAGTTGCCGATTGGCATTTTAAAAATAGGTGCCGGTAGGCATTTCAGATATAGAAGCCGATAGGCATTTCAAATATAGGTGCCAATAGGCATTCCAGATATGGTTGCCGATAGGCATTTCAAATATAGGTGCTGATAGGCATTTCAGATGTAGTTTCCGAAAGGCATTTCAAAAATAGGTGCCGATAGGCATTTTAGATATAGGTGCGATAGGCATTTCAGATATAGTTGCCGATTGGCATTTTAAAAATAGGTGCCGATAGGCATTTCAGATATAGAAGCCGATAGGCATTTCAAATATAGGTGCCGATGTGCATTCCAGATATGGTTGCCGATAGGCATTTCAAATATAGGTGCTGATAGGCATTTCAGATGTAGTTTCTGATAGGCATTTCAAAAATTGGTGCCGATAGGCATTTCAGATATAGGTGCCGATAGGCATTTCAGAAATAGTTGCCAATTGGCATTTTAAAAATAGGTGTCGATAGGGATTTCAGATATAGAAGCCGATAGGCATTTCAAATATAGGTGCCGATAGGCATTCCAGATATGGTGGTTGATAGGCATTTCAAATATAGGTGCTGATAGGAATTTCAGATGTAGTTTCCGATAGGCATTTCAAAAATTGGTGCCGATAGGCATTTCAGATATAGGTGCCGATAGGCATTTCAGATATATTTGCCGATTGGCATTTTAGAAATAAGTGCCGATAGGCATTTCAGATATAGAAGCCGATAGGTATTTCAAATATAGGTGTCGATAGGCATTTCAGATATGGTTGCCGATAGGCATTTCAAAAATAGGTGCCGATAGGCATTTCAGATATAGGTGCCGATAGGCATTTCAGATATAGTTGCCGATTGGCATTTTAAAAATAGGTGCCGATAGGCATTTTAGATGTAGTTTCCGATAGGCATTTCAAAAATAGGTGCCGATAGGCATTTCAGATATAGGTGCCGATAGGCATATCAGATATAGTTGCCGATAGGCATTTAAAATATAGGTGCCGATAGGCATTCAAATATAGGTGTCGATAGGCATTTCAGATATAAATGCCGAAAGGCATTTCAGAGATAGGTGCCGATAGGCATTTCTGATGTGGTTGCCGATAGGCATTTCAAATATAGGTGCTGATAGGCATTTCAGATGTAGTTTTCGATAGGTATTTCAAAAATAGGTGCCGATAGGCATTTCAGATATAGGTGCCGATAGGCATTTCAGATATAGTTTCCGATAGGCATTTCAAAAATTGGTGCCGATAGGCATTTCAGATATAGGTGCCGATAGGCATTTCAGATATAGAAGCCGATACGCATTTCAAATATAGACGCCGATAGGCATTACAGATATAGTTGCCGATTGGCATTTTAAAAATAGGTGTCGATAGGCATTTCAGATATAGGTGCCGATTGGCATTTCAGATATAGTTTCCGATAGGCATTTCAAAAATTGGTGCCGATAGGCATTTCAGATATAGGTGCCGATAGGCATTTCAGATATAGTTGCCGATTGGCATTTTAAAAATAGGTGTCGATAGGCATTTCAGATATAAATGCCGAAAGGCATTTCAGATATAGGTGCCTATAGGCATTTTAAAAATTGGTGCCGATAGGAATTTCAGATATAGGTGCCGATAGGCATTTCAAATATAGGTGCCGATAGGCATTCCAGATATGTTTGCCGATAGGCATTTCAAATATAGGTGCTGATAGGCATTTCAGATGTAGTTTCTGATAGGCATTTCAAAAATAGGTGCCGATAGGCATTTCAGATATAGGTGCCGATAGGCATTTCAAATATAGTTGCCGATTGGCATTTTAAAAATAGGTGCCGATAGGCATTTTAGATGTAGTTTCCAATAGGCATTTCCAAAATAGGTGCCGATTGGCATTTCAGATATAGAAGCCGATAGGCATTTCAAATATAGGTGCCGATAGGCATTCCAGATATGTTTGCCGATAGGCATTTTAAATATAGGTGCTGATAGGCATTTCAGATGTGGTTTCCGATAGGCATTTCAAAAATTGGTGCCGATAGGCATTTCAGATATAGGTGCCGATAGGCATTTCAGATATAGTTGCCGATTGGCATTTTAAAAATAGGTGCCGATAGGCATTTCAGATATAGAAGCCGATAGGTATTTCAAATATAGGTGTCGATAGGCATTTCAGATATGGTTGCCGATAGGCATTTCAAATATAGGTGCTGATAGGCATTTCAGATGTAGTTTCCGATAGGCATTTCAAAAATAGGTGCCGATAGGCATTTCAGATATAGGTGCCGATAGGCATTTCAGATATAGTTGCCGATTGGCATTTTAAAAATAGGTGTCGATAGGCATATCAGATATAGAAGCCGATAGGCATTTCAAATATAGGTGTCGATTGGCATTTCAGATATGGTTGCCGATAGGCATTTCAAATATAGGTGCTGATAGGCATTTCAGATGTAGTTTCCGATAGGCATTTCAAAAATAGGTGCCGATAGGCATTTCAGATATTGGTGCCGATAGGCATTTCAGATATAGTTGCCGATTGGCATTTTAAAAATAGGTGCCGATAGGCATTTCAGATATAGAAGCCGATAGGCATTTCAAATATAGGTGCCGATAGGTATTCCAGATATGGTTGCCGATAGGCATTTCAAATATAGGTGCTGATAGGCATTTCAGATGTTGTTTCCGATAGGCATTTCAAAAATAGGTGCCGATAGGCATTTCAGATATAGGTGCCGATAGGCATTTCAGATATAGTTGCCATTTGGCATTTTAAAAATAGGTGCCGATAGGCATTTCAGATATAGAAGCCGATAGGCATTTCAAATATAGGTGCCGATAGGCATTCCAGATATGGTTGCCGATAGGCATTTCAAATATAGGTGCTGATAGGCATTTTAGATGTAGTTTCCGATAGGCATTTCAAAAATTGATGCCGATAGGCATTTCAGATATAGGTGCCGATAGGCATTTCAGATATAGTTGCCGATTGGCATTTTAAAAACAGGTGCCGATAGGCATTTCAGATATAGAAGCCGATAGGTATTTCAAATTTGGGTGTCGATAGGCATTTCAGATATGGTTGCCGATAGGCATTTCAAATATAGGAGCAGATAGGCATTTTAGATGTATTTTCCGAAAGGCATTTCAAAAATAGGTGCCGATAGGCATTTCAGATATAGGTGCCGATAGGCATTTTAGATATATTTGCCGATAGGCATTTAAAATATAGGTGCCGATAGCCATTTTAAATATAGGTGTCGATAGGCATTTCAGATATAAATTCCGAAAGGCATTTAAAATATATAGGTGCCGATAGGCATTTCTAATGTGGTTGCCAATAGGCATTTCAAATATAGGTGCTGATAGGCATTTCAGATGTAGTTTTCGATAGGCATTTCAAAAATAGGTGCCGGTATGTATTTGAGATATAGGTGCCGATAGGTACTTCAGATATAGTTGCCGATTGGCATTTTAAAAATAGGTGCCGATAGGCATTTCAGATATAGAAGCCGATAGGCATTTCAAATATAAGTGCTGATAGGCATTTCAGATGTAGTTTCCGATAGTTATTTCAAAAATAGGTACCGATAGGCATTTCAGATATAGGTGCCGATAGGCATTTCAGATATAGTTGCCAATTGGCATTTTAAAATAGGTGTCGATAGGCATTTCAGATATAGAAGCCGATAGGCATTTCAATTATAGGTGCCGATAGGCATTCCAGATATGGTTGCCGATAGGCATTTCAAATATAGGTGCCGCTAGGCATTTCAGATGTAGTTTCCGATAGACATTTCAAAAATTGGTGCCGATAGGCATTTCAGATATAGGTGCCGATAGGCATTACAGATATAGTTGCCGATTGGCATTTTAAAAATAGGTGTCGATAGGCATTTCAGATATAGGTGCGGATAGGCATTTCAGATATAGGTGCCGATAGGCATTTCAGATATAGTTGCCGATTGGCATTCCAGATATGGTTGCCGATAGCATTTCAAATATAGGTGCTGATAGGCATTTCAGATGTAGTTTCCGATAGGCATTTTAAAAATAGGTGCCGATAGGCATTTCAGATATAGGTGCCGATAGGCATTTCAGATATAGTTGCCGATTGGAATTTTAAAAAAAGGTGCCGATAGGCATTTCAGATATAGAAGCCGATAGGCATTTCAAATATAGGTGCCGATAGGCATTCCAGATATAGTTGCCGATAGGCATTTCAAATATAGGTGCTGCTAGGCATTTCAGATGTAGTTTCCGATAGGCATTTCAAAAATTGGTGCCGATAGGCATTTCAGATATAGGTGCCGATAGGCATTTCAGATATATTTGCCGATTGACATTTTAAAAATAGGTGTCGATAGGCATTTCAGATATAAATGCCGAAAGGCATTTCAGATATAGGTGCCGATAGGCATTCCAGATATGGTTGCCGATAGGCATTTCAAATATAGGTGCTGATAGGCATTTCAGATGTAGTTTCCGATAGGCATTTCAAAAATTGGTGCCGATAGGCATTTCAGATATAGTTGCCGATTGGAATTTTAAAAAAAGGTGCCGATAGGCATTTCAGATATAGAAGCCGATAGGCATTTCAAATATAGGTGCCGATAGGCATTCCAGATATGGTTGCCGATAGGCATTTCAAATATAGGTGCTGCTAGGCATTTCAGATGTAGTTTCCGATAGGCATTTCAAAAATTGGTGCCGATAGGCATTTCAGATATAGGTGCCGATAGGCATTTCAGATATATTTGCCGATTGACATTTTAAAAATAGGTGTCGATAGGCATTTCAGATATAAATGCCGAAAGGCATTTCAGATATAGGTGCCGATAGGCATTTCAGATATGGTTGCCGATAGGCATTTCAAAAATAGGTGCCGATAGGCATTTCAGATATTGGTGCCGATAGGCATTTCAGATATAGTTGCCGATTGGCATTTTAAAAATAGGTGCCGATAGGCATTTCAGATATAGAAGCCGATAGGCATTTCAAATATAGGTGCCGATAGGCATTCCAGATATGGTTGCCGATAGGCATTTCAAATATAGGTGCTGATAGGCATTTCAGATGTTGTTTCCGATAGGCATTTCAAAAATAGGTGCCGATAGGCATTTCAGATATAGGTGCCGATAGGCATTTCAGATATAGTTGCCAATTGGCATTTTAAAAATAGGTGCCGATAGGCATTTCAGATATAGAAGCCGATAGGCATTTCAAATATAGGTGCCGATAGGCATTCCAGATATGGTTGCCGATAGGCATTTCAAATATAGGTGCTGATAGGCATTTTAGATGTAGTTTCCGATAGGCATTTCAAAAATTAATGCCGATAGGCATTTCAGATATAGGTGCCGATAGGCATTTCAGATATAGTTGCCGATTGGCATTTTAAAAACAGGTGCCGATAGGCATTTCAGATATAGAAACCGATAGGTATTTCAAATATGGGTGTCGATAGGCATTTCAGATATGGTTGCCGATAGGCATTTCAAATATAGGAGCAGATAGGCATTTCAGATGTATTTTCCGAAAGGCATTTCAAAAATAGGTGCCGATAGGCATTTCAGATATAGGTGCCGATAGGCATTTCAGATATATTTGCCGATAGGCATTTAAAATATAGGTGCCGATAGCCATTTTAAATATAGGTGATGATAGGCATTTCAGATATAAATGCCGAAAGGCATTTAAAATATATAGGTGCCGATAGGCATTTCTAATGTGGTTGCCGATAGGCATTTCAAATATAGGTGCTGATAGGCATTTCAGATGTAGTTTTCGATAGGCATTTCAAAAATAGGTGCCGGTAGGTATTTGAGATATAGGTGCCGATAGGCACTTCAGATATAGTTGCCGATTGGCATTTTAAAAATAGGTGCCGATAGGCATTTCAGATATAGAAGCCGATAGGCATTTGAAATATAGGTGCCGATAAGCATTCCAGATATGGTTGCCGATAGGCATGTCAAATATAGGTGCTGATAGGCATTTAAAATGTAGTTTCCGATAGGCATTTCAAAAATTGGTGCCGATAGGCATTTCAGATATAGGTGCCGATAGGCATTTCAGATATAGTTGCCGATTGGCAATTTAAAAATAGGTGCCGATAGGCATTTCAGATATAGAAGCCGATAGGTATTTTAAATATAGGTGCCGATAGGCATTTCAGATATATTTGCCGATAGGCATTTCAGATATAGGTGCCGATAGGCATTTCTAATGTGGTTGCCGATAGGCATTTCAAATATAGGTGCTGATAGGCATTTCAGATGTAGTTTCCGATAGGCATTTCAAAAATAGGTGCCGATAGGCATTTCAGATATTGGTGCCGATTTGCATTTCAGATATAGTTGCCGATTGGCATTTTAAAAATAGGTGCCGATAGGCATTTCAGATATAGAAGCCGATAGGCATTTCAAATATAGGTGCCGATAGGCATTCCAGATATGGTTGCCGATAGGCATTTCAAATATAGGGGCTGATAGGCATTTCAGATGTAGTTTCCGATAGGCATTTCAAAAATAGGTGCCGATAGGCATTTCAGATATAGGTGCCGATAGGCATTTCAGATATAGTTGCCAATTGGCATTTTAAAAATAGGTGCCGATAGGCATTTCAGATATAGAAGCCAATAGGCTTTTCAATTATAGGTGAAGATAGGCATTCCAGATATGGTTGCCGATAGGCATTTCAAATATAGGTGCTGATAGGCATTTTAGATGTAGTTTCCGATAGGCATTTCAAAAACTGATGCCGATAGATATAGGTGCCGATAGGCATTTCAGATATAGTTGCCGATTGGCATTTTAAAAACAGGTGCCGATAGGCATTTCAGATATAGAAGCCGATAGGTATTCCAAATATGGGTGTCGATAGGCATTTCAGATATGGTTGCCGATAGGCATTTCAAATATAGGAGCAGATAGGCATTTCAGATGTATTTTCCGAAAGGCATTTCAAAAATAGGTGCCGATAGGCATTTCAGATATAGGTTCCGATAGGCATTTCAGATATATTTGCCGATAGGCATTTAAAATATAGGTGCCTATAGGCATTTCAAATATAGGTGTCGATAGGCATTTCAGATATAAATGCCGAAAGGCATTTCAGATATAGGTGCCGATTAGCATTTCTGATGTCGTTGCCGATAGGCATTTCAAATATAGGTGCTGATAGGCATTTCAGATGTAGTTTTCGATAGGCATTTCAAAAATAGGTGCCGGTAGGTATTTCAGATATAGGTGCCGATAGGCACTTCAGATATAGTTGCCGATTGGCATTTTAAAAATAGGTGCCGGTAGGCATTTCAGATATAGAAGCCGATAGGCATTTCAAATATAGGTGCCGATAGGCATTCCAGATATGGTTGCCGATAGGCATTTCAAATATAGGTGCTGATAGGCATTTCAGATGTAGTTTCCGAAAGGCATTTCAAAAATAGGTGCCGATAGGCATTTTAGATATAGGTGCGATAGGCATTTCAGATATAGTTGCCGATTGGCATTTTAAAAATAGGTGCCGATAGGCATTTCAGATATAGAAGCCGATAGGTATTTCAAATATAGGTGTCGATAGGCATTTCAGATATGGTTGCCGATAGGCATTTCAAATATAGGTGCTGATAGGCATTTAGATGTAGTTTCCGATAGGCATTTCAAAAATAGGTGCCGATAGGCATTTCAGATATAGGTGCCGATAGGCATATCAGATATAGTTGCCGATAGGCATTTAAAATATAGATGCCGATAGGCATTCAAATATAGGTGTCGATAGGCATTTCAGATATAAATGCCGAAAGGCATTTCAGAGATAGGTGCCGATAGGCATTTCTGATGTGGTTGCCGATAGGCATTTCAAATATAGGTGCTGATAGGCATTTCAGATGTAGTTTTCGATAGGCATTTCAAAAATAGGTGCCGATAGGCATTTCAGATATAGGTGCCGATAGGCATTTCAGATACAGAAGCCGATAGGCATTTCAAATATAGGTGCCGATACGCATTCCAGATATGGTTGCCGATAGGCATTTCAAATATAGGTGCTGATAGGCATTTCAGATGTAGTTTCCGATAGGCATTTCAAAAATAGGTGCCGATAGGCATTTCAGATATAGGTGCCGATAGGCATTTCAGATATAGTTTCCGATAGGCATTTCAAAAATTAGTGCCGATAGGCATTTCAGATATAGGTGCCGATAGGCATTTCAGATATAGAAGCCGATACGCATTTCAAATATAGACGCCGATAGGCATTACAGATATAGTTGCCGATTGGCATTTTAAAAATAGGTGTCGATAGGCATTTCAGATATAGGTGCCGATTGGCATTTCAGATATAGTTTCCGATAGGCATTTCAAAAATTGGTGCCGATAGGCATTTCAGATATAGGTGCCGATAGGCATTTCAGATATAGTTGCCGATTGGCATTTTAAAAATAGGTGTCGATAGGCATTTCAGATATAAATGCCGAAAGGCATTTCAGATATACGTGCCGATAGGCATTTTAAAAATAGGTGCCGATAGGCATTTCAGATAAAGGTGCCGATAGGCATTTCAAATATAGGTGCCGGTAGGCATTCCAGATATGTTTGCCGATAGGCATTTCAAATATAGGTGCTGATAGGCATTTCAGATGTAGTTTCCGACAGGCATTTCAAAAATAGGTGCCGGTAGGTATTTGAGATATAGGTGCCGATAGGCACTTCGGATATAGTTGCCGATTGGCATTTTAAAAATAGGTGCCGATAGGCATTTCAGATATAGAAGCCGATAGGCATTTCAAATATAGGTGCCGATAAGCATTCCAGATATGGTTGCCGATAGGCATTTCAAATATAGGTGCTGATAGGCATTTAAAATGTAGTTTCCGATAGGCATTTCAAAAATTGGTGCCGATAGGCATTTCAGATATAGGTGCCGATAGGCATTTCAGATGTAGTTTCCGATAGGCATTTCAAAAATAGGTGCCGATAGGCATTTCAGATATAGGTGCCGATAGGCATATCAGATATAGTTGCCGATAGGCATTTAAAATATAGGTGTCGATAGGCATTTCAGATATAAATGCCGAAAGGCATTTCAGAGATAGGTGCCGATAGGTATTTCTGATGTGGTTGCCGATAGGCATTTCAAATATAGGTGCTGATAGGCATTTCAGATGTAGTTTTCGATAGGCATTTCGAAAATAGGTGCCGATAGGCATTTCAGATATAGGTGCCGATAGGCATTTCAGATACAGATGCCGATAGGCATTTCAAATATAGGTGCCGATAGGCATTCCAGATATGGTTGCCGATAGGCATTTCAAATATAGGTGCTGATAGGCATTTCAGATGTAGTTTCCGATAGGCATTTCAAAAATAGGTGCCGATAGGCATTTCAGATATAGGTGCCGATAGGCATTTCAGATATAGTTTCCGATAGGCATTTCAAAAATTGGTGCCGATAGGCATTTCAGATATAGGTGCCGATAGGCATTTCAGATATAGAAGCCGATACGCATTTCAAATATAGACGCCGATAGGCATTACAGATATAGTTGCCGATTGGCATTTTAAAAATAGGTGTCGATAGGCATTTCAGATATAGGTGCCGATTGGCATTTCAGATATAGTTTCCGATAGGCATTTCAAAAATTGGTGCCGATAGGCATTTCAGATATAGGTGCCGATAGGCATTTCAGATATAGTTGCCGATTGGCATTTTAAAAATAGGTGTCGATAGGCATTTCAGATATATATGCCGAAAGGCATTTCAGATATAGGTGCCGATAGGCATTTTAAAAATAGGTGCCGATAGGCATTTCAGATATAGGTGCCGATAGGCATTTCAAATATAGGTGCCGATAGGCATTCCAGATATGTTTGCCGATAGGCATTTCAAATATAGGTGCTGATAGGCATTTCAGATGTAGTTTCCGATAGGCATTTCAAAAATAGGTGCCGGTAGGTATTTGAGATATAGGTGCCGATAGGCACTTCAGATATAGTTGCCGATTGGCATTTTAAAAATAGGTGCCGATAGGCATTTCAGATATAGAAGCCGATAGGCATTTCAAATATAGGTGCCGATAAGCATTCCAGATATGGTTGCCGATAGGCATTTCAAATATAGGTGCTGATAGGCATTTAAAATGTAGTTTTCGATAGGCATTTCAAAAATTGGTGCCGATAGGCATTTCAGATATAGGTGCCGATAGGCATTTCAGATATAGTTGCCGATTGGCATTTTAAAAATAGGTGCCGATAGGCATTTCAGATATAGAAGCCGATAGGTATTTTAAATATAGGTGCCGATAGGCATTTCAGATATTGGTGCCGATTTGCATTTCAGATATAGTTGCCGATTGGCATTTTAAAAATAGGTGCCGATAGGCATTTCAGATACAGAAGCCGATAGGCATTTCAAATATAGGTGCCGATAGGCATTCCAGATATGGTTGCCGATAGGCATTTCAAATATAGGGGCTGATAGGCATTTCAGATGTAGTTTCCGATAGGCATTTCAAAAATAGGTGCCGATAGGCATTTCAGATATAGGTGCCGATAGGCATTTCAGATATAGTTGCCAATTGGCATTTTAAAAATAGGTGCCGATAGGCATTTCAGATATAGAAGCCGATAGGCATTTCAATTATAGGTGCCGATAGGCATTCCAGATATGGTTGCCGATAGGCATTTCAAATATAGGTGCTGATAGGCATTTTAGATGTAGTTTCCGATAGGCATTTCAAAAACTGATGCCGATAGATACAGGTGCCGATAGGCATTTCAGATATAGTTGCCGATTGGCATTTTAAAAACAGGTGCCGATAGGCATTTCAGATATAGAAGCCGATAGGTATTTCAAATATGGGTGTCGATAGGCATTTCAGATATGGTTGCCGATAGGCATTTCAAATATAGGAGCAGATAGGCATTTCAGATGTAGTTTCCGAAAGGCATTTCAAAAATAGGTGCCGATAGGCATTTTAGATATAGGTGCGATAGGCATTTCAGATATAGTTGCCGATTGGCATTTTAAAAATAGGTGCCGATAGGCATTTCAGATATAGAAGCCGATAGGCATTTCAAATATAGGTGCCGATGTGCATTCCAGATATGGTTGCCGATAGGCATTTCAAATATAGGTGCTGATAGGCATTTCAGATGTAGTTTCTGATAGGCATTTCAAAAATTGGTGCCGATAGGCATTTCAGTTATAGGTGCTGATAGGCATTTCAGAAATAGTTGCCAATTGGCATTTTAAAAATAGGTGTCGATAGTGATTTCAGATATAGAAGCCGATAGGCATTTCAAATATAGGTGCCGATAGGCATTCCAGATATGGTGGTTGATAGGCATTTCAAATATAGGTGCTGATAGGCATTTCAGATGTAGTTTCCGATAGGCATTTCAAAAATTGGTGCCGATAGGCATTTCAGATATAGGTGCCGATAGGCATTTCAGATATAGTTGCCGATTGGCATTTTAGAAATAAGTGCCGATAGGCATTTCAGATATAGAAGCCGATAGGTATTTCAAATATAGGTGTCGATAGGCATTTTAGATATGGTTGCCGATAGGCATTTCAAATATAGGTGCTGATAGGCATTTCAGATGTAGTTTCCGATAGGCATTTCAAAAATAGGTGCCGATAGGCATTTCAGATATAGGTGCCGATAGGCATTTCAGATATAGTTGCCGATTGGCATTTTAAAAATAGGTTCCGATAGGCATTTTAGATGTAGTTTCCGATAGGCATTTCAAAAATAGGTGCCGATAGGCATTTCAGATATAGGTGCCGATAGGCATATCAGATATAGTTGCCGATAGGCATTTAAAATATAGGTGCCGATAGGCATTCAAATATAGGTGTCGATAGGCATTTCGGATATAAATGCCGAAAGGCATTTCAGAGATAGGTGCCGATAGGCATTTCTGATGTGGTTGCCGATAGGCATTTCAAATATAGGTGCTGATAGGCATTTCAGATGTAGTTTTCGATAGGCATTTCAAAAATAGGTTGCCGATAGGCATTTCAGATATAGGTGCCGATAGGCATTTCAGATACAGAAGCCGATAGGCATTTCAAATATAGGTGCCGATAGGCATTCCAGATATGGTTGCCGATAGGCATTTCAAATATAGGTGCTGATAGGCATTTCAGATGTAGTTTCCGATAGGCATTTCAAAAATAGGTGCCGATAGGCATTTCAGATATAGGTGCCGATAGGCA
>JAVRKA010000518.1:0-94085 GCA_034508555.1 Venustoraphidia nigricollis
AGGCATTTCAGATATAAATGCCGAATAGCATTTCAGATATAGGTGCCGATAGGCATTTCTGATGTGGTTGCCTATAGGCATTTCAAATATAGGTGCTGATAGGCATTTCAGATGTAGTTTCCGATAGGCATTTCAAAAATACGTGCCGATAGGCATTTCAGATATAGGTGCCGATAGGCATTTCAGATATAGTTACCGATTGGCATTTTAAAAATAGGTGCCGATAGGCATTTCAGATATAGAAGCCAATAGGCATTTCAAATATAGGTGCCGATAGGCATTCCAGATATGGTTGCCGATAGGCATTTCAAATATAGGTGTCGATAAGCATTTCAGATATAAATGCCGAAAGGCATTTCAGATATAGGTGCCGATAGGAATTTCTGATGTGGTTGCCGATAGGCATTTCAAATATAGGTGCTGATAGGCATTTCAGATGTAGTTTTCGATAGGCATTTCAAAAATAGCTGCCGATAGGCATTTCAGATATTGGTGCCGATAGGTATTTCAAATATAGGTGCCGATAGGCATTTCAGATATAGTTGCCGATTAGCATTTTTAAAATAGGTGCCGATAGGCATTTCAGATATAGAAGCCGATAGGCATTTCAAATATAGGTGCCGATAGGCATTCCAGATATAGTTGCCGATAGGCATTTCAAATATAAGTGCTGGAAGGCATTTCAGATGTAGTTTCCGATAGGCATTTCAAAAATTGGTGCCGATGGGCATTTCAGATATAGGTGCCGATAGGCATTTCAGATATTGTTGCCGATTGGAATTTTAAAAATAGGTGCCGATAGGCATTTCAGATATAGAAGCCGATAGGCATTTCAAATATAGGTGCCGATAAGCATTCCAGATATGGTTGCCGATAGGCATTTCAAATATTGGTGCTGATAGGCATTTCATATGTAGTTCCTGATAGTCATTTCAAAAATTGGTGCCGATAGTCATTTCAGATGTAGGTGCCGATAGGCATTTCAGATATAGTTGCCGATTGGCATTTTAAAAATAGGTGCCGATAGGCATTTCAGATATAGAAGCCGATAGGCATTTTAAATATAGGTGCCGATAGGCATTCCGGATATGGTTGCCGATAGGAATTTCAAATATAGGTGCTGATAGGCATTTTAGATGTAGTTTCCGATAGGCATTTCAAAAATAGGTGCCGATAGGCATTTTAGATATAGGTGCCGATAGGCATTTCAGATATAGTTGCCGATTGGCATTTTTAAAATAGGTGCCGGTAGGCATTTCAGATATAGAAGTCGATAGGCATTTCAAATGTAGGTGCCGATAGGCATTCCAGATATGGTTGCCGATAGGCATTTCAAATATAAGTGCTGAAAGGCATTTCAGATGTAGTTTCCGATAGGCATTTCAAAAATTTGTGCCGATAGGCATTTTAGATATAGGTGCCGATAGGCATTTCAGATATAGTTGCCGATTGGCACTTTAAAAATAGGTGCCGATAGGCATTTCAGATATAGAAGCCGATAGGTATTTCAAATATAGGTGTCGATAGGCATTTCAGATATGGTTGCCGATAGGCATTTCAAATATAGGTGCTGATTGGCATTTCAGATGTAGTTTCCGATAGGCATTTCTAAAATTGGTGCCGATAGGCATTTCAGATATAGGTGCCGATAGGCATTTCAGATATAGTTGCCGATTGGCATTTTAAAAATAGGTGTCGATAGGCATTTCAGATATAGAAGCCGATAGGCATTTCAAATATAGGTGCCGATAGGCATTTCAGATATAGGTACCGATAGGCATTTCAGATATAGTTACCGATTAGCCTTTTAAAAATAGGTGCCGATAGGCATTTCAGATATAGAAGCCGATAGGTATTTCAAATATAGGTGTCGATAGGCATATCAGATATGGTTGCCGATAGGCATTTCAAATATAGGTGCTGATAGGCATTCCAGATGTAGTTTCCGATAGGCATTTCAGATATAGGTGCCGATAGGCATTTCAGATATAGTTGCCGATTGGCATTTTAAAAATAGGTGCCGATAGGCATTTTAGATGTAGTTTCCGATAGGCATTTCAAATATAGGTGCCGATAGGCATTTCAGATATAGGTACCGATAGGCATTTCAGATATAGTTACCGATTGGCATTTTAAAAATAGGTGCCGATAGGCATTTCAGATATAGAAGCCGATAGGTATTTCAAATATAGGTGTCGATAGGCATATCAGATATGGTTGCCGATAGGCATTTCAAATATAGGTGCTGATAGGCATTCCAGATGTAGTTTCCGGTAGGCATTTCAGATATAGGTGCCGATAGGCATTTCAGATATAGTTGCCGATTGGCATTTTAAAAATAGGTGCCGATAGGCATTTTAGATGTAGTTTCCGATAGGCATTTCAAAAATAGGTGCCGATAGGCATTTCAAATATAGGTGTCGATAGGCATTTCAGATATAAATGCCGAAAGGCATTTCAGATATAGGTGCCGATAGGCATTTCTGATGTGGTTGCCGATAGGCATTTCAAATATAGGTGCTGATAGGCATTTCAGATGTAGTTTTCGATAGGCATTTCAAAAATAGGTGCCGATAGGCATTTCAGATATAGGTGCCGATAGACACTTCAGATATAGTTGCCGATTGGCATTTAAAAAATCGGTGCCGATAGGCATTTCAGATATAGAAGCCGATAGGCAATTCAAATATAGGTGCCGATAGGCATTCCAGATATGGTTGCCGATAGACATTTCAAAAGTAGGTGCTGATAGGCATTTCAGATGTAGTTTCCAATAGGCATTTCAAAAATTGGTGCCGATAGGCATTTCAGTTAAAGGTGCCGAAAGGCATTTCAGATATAGTTGCCGATTGGCATTTTAAAAATAGGTGCCTATACGCATTTCAGATAGAGAAGCCGATAGGTATTTCAAATATAGGTGTCGATAGGCATTTCAGATATGGTTGCCGATAGGCATTTCAAATATTGGTGCTGATAGGCATTTCAGATGTAGTTTCCGATAGGCATTTCATAAATAGGTGCAGATAGGCATTTCAGATATAGGTGCCGATAGGCATTTTAAATATAGGTGCTGATAGGCATTTCAGATGTAATTTCCGATAGGCATTTCAAAAATTGGTGCCGATAGGCATTTTAGATATAGGTGCCGATAGGCATTTCAGATATAGTTGCCGATTGGCATTTTAAAAATAGGTGCCGATAGGCATTTCAGATTTAGATGCCGATAGGCATTTCAAATATAGGTGCGGATAAGCATTCCAGATATGGTTGCCGATAGGCATTTCAAATATAGGTGCTGATAGGCATTTCAGATGTAGTTTCCGATAGGCATTTCAAAAATTGGTGCCGATAGGCATTTCAGATATAGGTGCCGATAGGCATTTCAGATATAGTTGCCGATTGGCATTTTAAAAATAGGTGCCGATGGGCATTTCAGATATAGAAGCCGATAGGCATTTTAAATATAGGTGCCGATCGGCATTCCGGATATGGTTGCCGATAGGAATTTCAAATATAGGTGCTGATAGGCATTTTAGATGTAGTTTCCGATAGGCATTTCAAAAATAGGTGCCGATAGGCATTTTACATATAGGTTCCGATAGGCATTTCAGATATAGAAGCCGATAGGCATTTCAAATATAGGTGCCGATAGGCATTCCAGATATGGTTGCCGATAGGCATTTCAAATATAGGTGCTGATAGGCATTTCAGATGTAGTTTCCGATAGGCATTTCAAAAATAGGTGCCGATAGGCATTTCAGATATAGGTGCCGATAGGCATTTCAGATATAGTTGCCGATTGGCATTTTTAAAATAGGTGCCGGTAGGCATTTCAGATATAGAAGCCGATAGGCATTTCAAATGTAGATGCCGATAGGCATTCCAGATATGGTTGCCGATAGGCATTTCAAATATAAGTGCTGAAAGGCATTTCAGATGTAGTTTCCGATAGGCATTTCAAAAATTGGTGCCGATAGGCATTTCAGATATAGGTGCCGATAGGCATTTCAGATATAGTTGCCGATTGGCACTTTAAAAATAGGTGCCGATAGGCATTTCAGATATAGTAGCCGATAGGTATTTCAAATATAGGTGTCGATAGGCATTTCAGATATGGTTGCCGATAGGCATTTCAAATATTGGTGCTGATAGGCATTTCAGATGTAGTTTCCGATAGGCATTTCAAAAATAGGTGCCGATAGGCGTTTCAGATATAGTTGCCGATTTGGCATTTTTTAAATAGGTGCCGATAGGCATTTCAGATATAGAAGCCAATAGGCATTTCAAATATAGGTGCCGATAGGCATTCCAGATATAGTTGCTGATAGGCATTTCAAATATAGGTGCTGATTGGCATTTCAGATGTAGTTTCCGATAGGCATTTCAAAAATAGGTGCCGATAGGCATTTCAGATATAGGTGCCGATAGGCATATCAGATATAGTTGCCGATAGGCAATTAAAATATAGGTGCCGATAGGCATTTAAAATATAGGTGTCGATAGGCATTTCAGATATAGGTGTCGATAGGCATTTCAGATATGGTTGCCGATAGGCATTTCAAATATAGGTGCTGATAGGCATTTCAGATGTAGTTTCCGATAGGCAAATGAAAAAATAGGTGCCGATAGGCATTTCAGATATAGGTGCCGATAGGCATTTCAGATATAGTTGCCGATTGGCATTTTAAAAATAGGTGCCGATAGGCATTTCAGATATAGAAGCCGATAGGCATTTCAAATATAGGTGCCGATAGGCATTCCAGATATGGTTGCCGATAGGCATTTCAAATATAGGTGCTGATAGGCATTTCAGATGTAGTTTCCAATAGGCATTTCAAAAATAGGTGCCGATAGGCATTTCAGATATAGGTGCCGATAGGCATTTCTGATGTGGTTGCCGATAGGCATTTCAAATATAGGTGCTGATAGGCATTTCAGATGTAGTTTTCGATAGGCATTTCAAAAATGGATGCCGATAGGCATTTCAGATATAGGTGCCGATAGACACTTCAGATATAGTTGCCGATTGGCATTTAAAAAATAAGTGCCGATAGGCATTTCAGATATAGAAGCCGATAGGTATTTCAAATATAGGTGTCGATAGGCATTTCAGATATGGTTGCCGATAGGCATTTCAAATAAAGGTGCTGATAGGCATTTCAGATGTAGTTTCCGATAGGCAAATGAAAAAATAGGTGCCGATAGGCATTTCAGATATAGGTGCCGATAGGCATTTCAGATATAGTTGCCGATTGGCATTTCAAATATAGGTGCTGATTGGCATTTCAGATGTAGTTTCCGATAGGCATTTCTAAAATTGGTGCCGATAGGCATTTCAGATATAGGTGCCGATAAGCATTTCAGATATTGTTGCCGATTGGCATTTTAAAAATAGGTGTCGATAGGCATTTCAGATATAGAAGCCGATAGGCATTTCAAATATAGGTGTCGATAGGCACTTCAGATATGGTTGCCGATAGGCATTTCAAATATAGGTGCTGATAGGCATTTCAGATGTAGTTTCCAATAGGCATTTCAAAAATAGGTGCCGATAGGCATTTCAGATATAGGTGCCGATAGGCATTTCTGATGTGGTTGCCGATAGGCATTTCAAATATAGGTGCCGATAGGCATTTCAGATGTAGTTTTCGATAGGCATTTCAAAAATGGATGCCGATAGGCATTTCAGATATAGGTGCCGATAGACACTTCAGATATAGTTGCCGATTGGCATTTAAAAAATAAGTGCCGATAGGCATTTCAGATATAGAAGCCGATAGGTATTTCAAATATAGGTGTCGATAGGCATTTCAGATATGGTTGCCGATAGGCATTTCAAATATAGGTGCTGATAGGCATTTCAGATGTAGTTTCCGATAGGCAAATGAAAAAATAGGTGCCGATAGGCATTTCAGATATAGGTGCCGATAGGCATTTCAGATATAGTTGCCGATTGGCATTTTAAAAATAGGTGCCGATAGGCATTTCAGATATAGAAGCCGATAGGCATTTCAAATATAGGTGCCGATAGGCATTCCAAATATGGTTGCCGATAGGCATTTCAAATATAAGTGCTGATAGGCATTTCAGATGTAGTTTCCGATAGGCATTTCAAAAAGAGGTGCCGATAGGCATTTCAGATATAGGTGCCGATAGGCATTTCAGACATGGTTGCCGATTGGCATTTTGAAAATAGGTGCCGATAGGCATTTCAGATATAGAAGCCGATAGGCATTTCAAATATAGGTGCCGATAGGCATTCCAGATATGATTGCCGATAGGCATTTCAAATATAGGTGCTGATAGGCATTTCATATGTAGTTTCCGATAGGCATTTCATAAATAGTTGCCGATAGGCATTTCAGATATAGGTGCTGATAGGCATTTCAGATATAGTTGCCTATTGGCATTTTAAAAATAGGTGCCGATAGGCATTCCAGATATAGAAGCCGATAGGCATTTTAAATATAGGTGCCGATAGGCATTCCAAAGATGGTTGCCGATAGGCATTTCAAATATAGGTGCTGTTAGGCATTTCAGATGTAGTTTCCGATAGGCATTTAAAAAATTGGTGCCGATAGGCATTTCAGATAGAGGTGCCGATAGGCATATCAGATATAGTTGCCGATAGGCATTTAAAATATAGGTGCCAATAGGCATTTTAAATATAGGTGTCGATAGGCATTTCAGATATGAATGCCGAAAGGCATTTCAGATATAGTTGCCGATTGGCATTTTAAAAATAGGTGCCGATAGGCATTTCAGATATAGAAGCCGATAGGCATTTCAAATATAGGTGCCGATAGGCATTCCAATTATGGTTGCCGATAGGCATTTCAAATATAAGTGCTGATAGGCATTTCAGATGTAGTTTCCGATAGGCATTTCAAAAATAGGTGTCGATAGGCATTTCAGATATAGGTGCCGATAGGCATTTCAGATATAGTTGCCGATTGGCATTTTAAAAATAGGTGCCGATAGGCATTTCAGATATAGAAGCCGATAGGCATTTCAAATATAGGTGCCGATAGGCATTCCAGATATGGTTGCCGATAGGCATTTCAAATATAGGTGCTGATAGGCATTTCAGATGTAGTTTCCGATAGGCATTTCAAAAATAGGTGCCGAACGGCATTTCAGATATAGGTGCCGATAGGCATTTCAGACATGGTTGCCGATTGGCATTTTAAAAATAGGTGCCGATAGGCATTTCAGATATAGAAGCTGATAGGCATTTCAAATATAGGTGCCGATAGGCATTCCAGATATGGTTGCCGATAGGCATTTCAAATATAGGTGCTGATAGGCATTTCAGATGTAGTTTCCGATAGGCATTTCAAAAATAGGTGCCGATAGGCATTTCAGATATAGGTGCCGATAGGCATTTCAGATATAGTTGCCGATTGGCATTTTAAAAATAGGTGCCGATAGGCATTTCAGATATAGAAGCCGATAGGCATTTTAGATATAGGTGCCGATAGGCATTCCAGATATGTTTGCCGATAGGCATTTCAAATATAGGTGCTGATAGGCATTTTAGATGTAGTTTCCGATAGGCATTAAAAAAATTTATGCCGATAGGCATTTCAGATATAGGTGCCGATAGGCATTTCAGATATAGTTGCCGATTGGCATTTTAAAAATAGGAGCCGATAGGCATTTCAGATATAGAAACCGATAGGCATTTCAAATATAGGTGCCGATAGGCATTCCAGATATGATTGCCAATAGGCATTTCAAATATAGGTGCTGATGAGCATTTCAGATGTAGTTTACGATAAACATTTCAAAAATAGGTGCCGATAGGCATTTCAGATATAGGTGCCGATAGGCATTTCAGATATAGTTGCCAATTGGCATTTTAAAAATAGGTGCCGATAGGCATTTCAGATATAGAAGCCGATAGGCATTTCAAATATAGGTGCCGATAGGCATTCCAGATATGGTTGCCGATAGGCATTTCAAATATAGGTGCTTATAGGCAGTTTAGATGTAGTTTCCGATAGGCATTTCAAAAATTGATGCCGATAGGCATTTCAGATATAGGTGCCGATAGGCATTTCAGATATAGTTGCCGATTGGCATTTTAAAAACAGGTGCCGATAGGCATTTCAGATATAGAAGCCGATAGGCATTTCAAATATAGGTGCCGATAGGCATTCCAGATATGGTTGCCGATAGGCATTTCAAATATAGGTGCTGATAGGCATTTCAGATGTAGTTTCCGATAGGCATTTCAAAAATAGGTGTCGATAGGCATTTCAGATATAGGTGTCGATAGGCATTTCAGATATAGGTGTCGATAGGCATTTCAGATATAGGTGTCGATAGGCATTTCAGATATAGGTGTCGATAGGCATTTCGGATATAGGTGTCGATAGGCATTTCAGATATAGGTGTCGATATGCATTTCAGATATAGGTGTCGTTAGGCATTTCAGATATAGGTGCCGATAGGCATTTCAGATATAGTTGCCGATTTGCATTTTAAAAATAGGTGCCGATAGGCATTTCAGATATAGAAGCCGATAGGCATTTCAAATATAGGTGCCGATAGGCATTCCAGATATGGTTGCCGATAGGCATTTCAAATATAGGTGCTGATAGGCATTTCAGATGTAGTTTCCGATAGGCATTTCAAAAATAGGTGTCGATAGGCATTTCAGATATAGGTGTCGATAGGCATTTCAGATATAGGTGTCGATAGGCATTTCAGATATAGGTGTCGATAGGCATTTCAGATATAGGTGTCGATAGGCATTTCAGATATAGGTGTCGATAGGCATTTCAGATATAGGTGTCGATAGGCATTTCAGATATAGGTGTCGATAGGCATTTCAGATATAGGTGTCGATAGGCATTTCAGATATAGGTGCCGATAGGCATTTCAGATATAGGTGTCGATAGGCATTTCAAATATAGGTGCCGATAGGCATTCCAGATATGGTTGCCGATAAGCATTCCAAATATATGTGCTGATAGGCTTTTCAGATGTAGTTTCCGATAGGCATTTCAAAAATAGGTGTCGATAGGCATTTCAGATATAGGTGTCGATAGGCATTTCAGATATAGGTGTCGATAGGCATTTCAGATATAGGTGTCGATAGGCATTTCAGATATAGGTGTCGATAGGCATTTCGGATATAGGTGTCGATAAGCATTTCAGATATAGGTGTCGATAGGCATTTCAGATATAGGTGTCGATAGGCATTTCAGATATAGGTGCCGATAGGCATTTCAGATATAGTTGCCGATTGGCATTTTAAAAATAGGTGCCGATAGGCATTTCAGATATAGAAGCCGATAGGCATTTCAAATAGAGGTGCCGATAGGCATTCCAGATATAGGTGTCGATAGGCATTTCAGATATAGGTGTCGATAGGCATTTCAGATATAGGTGTCGATAGGCATTTCAGATATAGGTGCCGATAGGCATTTCAGATATAGTTGCCGATTGGCATTTTAAAAATAGGTGCCGATAGGCATTTCAGATATAGAAGCTGATAGGCATTTCAAATATAGGTGCCGATAGGCATTCTAGATATGGTTGCCGATAGGCATTTCAAATATAGGTGCTGATAGGCATTTCAGATGTAGTTTCCGATAGGCATTTCAAAAATAGGTGTCGATAGGCATTTCAGATATAGGTGTCGATAGGCATTTCAGATATAGGTGTCGATAGGCATTTCAGATATAGGTGTCAATAGGCATTTCAGATATAGGTGTCGATAGGCATTTCAGATATAGGTGTCGATAGGCATTTCAGATATAGGTGTCGATAGGCATTTCAGATATAGGTGTCGATAGGCATTTCAGATATAGGTGTCGATAGGCATTTCAGATATAGGTGCCGATAGGCATTTCAGATATATTTGCCGATTGGCATTTAAAAATAGGTGCCGATAGGCATTTCAGATATAGAAGCCGATAGGCATTTCAAATATAGGTGCTGATAGGCATTTTAGATGTACTTTCCGATAGGCATTTCAAAAATAGGTGTCGAAAGGCATTTCAGATATAGGTGTCGATAGGCATTTCAGATATAGGTGTCGATAGGCATTTCAGATATAGGTGTCGTTAGGCATTTCAGATATAGGTGTCGATAGGCATTTCAGATATAGGTGTCGATAGGCATTTCAGATATAGGTGTCGATAGGCATTTCAGATATAGGTGTCGATAGGCATTTCAGATATAGGTGCCGATAGGCATTTCAGATATAGTTGCCGATTGGCATTTTAAAAATAGGTGCCGATAGGCATTTCAGATATAGAAGCCGATAGGCATTTCAAATATAGGTGCCGATAGGCATTCCAGATATGGTTGCCGATAGGCATTTCAAATATAGGTGCTGATAGGCATTTCAGATGTAGTTTCCAAAAGGCATTTCAAAAATAGGTGTCGATAGGCATTTCAGATATAGGTGTCGATAGGCATTTCAGATATAGGTGTCGATAGGCATTTCAGATATAGGTGTCGATAGGCATTTCAGATATAGGTGTCGATAAGCATTTCAGATATAGGTGTCGATAGGCATTTCAGATATAGGTGTCGATAGGCATTTCAGATATAGGTGTCGATAGGTATTTCAGATATAGGTGCCGATAGGCATTTCAGATATAGTTGCCGATTGGCATTTTAAAAATAGGTGCCGATAGGCATTTCAGATATAGAAGCCGATAGGCATTTCAAATATAGGTGCCGATAGGCATTCCAGATATGGTTGCCGATAGGCATTTCAAATATAGGTGCTGATAGGCATTTCAGATGTAGTTTCCGATAGGCATTTCAAAAATAGGTGTCGATAGGCATTTCAGATATAGGTGTCGATAGGCATTTCAGATATAGGTGTCGATAGGCATTTCAGATATAGGTGTCGATAGGCATTTCAGATATAGATGTCGATAGGCATTTCAGATATAGGTGTCGATAGGCATTTCAGATATAGGTGTGGATAGGCATTTCAGATATAGGTGTCGATAGGCATTTCAGATATAGGTGCCGATAGGCATTTCAGATATAGTTGCCGATTGGCATTTTAAAAATAGGTGCCGATAGGCATTTCAGATATAGAAGCCGATAGGCATTTCAAATATAGGTGCCGATAGGCATTGCAGATATGGTTGCCGATAGGCATTTTAAATATAGGTGCTGATAGGCATTTCAGATGTAGTTTCCGATAGGCATTTCAAAAATAGGTGTCGATAGGCATTTCAGATATAGGTGTCGATAGGCATTTCAGATAAGGTGTCGATAGGCATTTCAGATATAGGTGTCGATAGGCATTTCAGATATAGGTGTCGATAGGCATTTCAGATATAGGTGTCGATAGGCATTTCAGATATAGGTGTCGATAGGCATTTCAGATATAGGTGCCGATAGGCATCTCAGATATAGTTGCCGATTGGCATTTTAAAAATAGGTGCCGATAGGCATTTCAGATATAGAAGCCGATAGGCATTTCAAATATAGGTGCCGATAGGTATTCCAGATATGGTTGCCGATAGGCATTTCAAATATAGGTGCTGATAGGCATTTCAGATGTAGTTTCCGATAGGCATTTCAAAAATAGGTGTCGATAAGCATTTCAGATATAGGTGTCGATAGGCATTTCAGATATAGGTGTCGATAGGCATTTCAGATATAGGTGTCGATAGGCATTTCAGATATAGGTGTCGATAGGCATTTCAGATATAAGTGTCGATAGGCATTTCAGATATAGGTGTCGATAGGCATTTCAGATATAAGTGTCGATAGGCATTTCAGATATAGGTGCCGATAGGCATTTCAGATATAGTTGCCGATTGGCATTTTAAAAATAGGTGCCGATAGGCATTTCAGATATAGAAGCCGATAGGCATTTCAAATATAGGTGCCGATAGGCGTTCCAGATATGGTTGCCGATAGGCATTTCAAATATAGGTGCTGATAGGCATTTCAGATGTAGTTTCCGAAAGGCATTTCAAAAATAGGTGTCGATAGGCATTTCAGATATAGGTGTCAATAGGCATTACAGATATAGGTGTCGATAGGCATTTCAGATATAGGTGTCGATAGGCATTTCAGATATAGGTGTCGATAGGCATTTCAGATATAGGTGTCGATAGGCATTTCAGATATAGGTGTCGATAGGCATTTCAGATATAGGTGTCGATAGGCATTTCAGATATAGGTGCCGATAGGCATTTCAGATATAGTTGCCGATTGGCATTTTAAAAATAGGCGCCGATAGGCTTTTCAGATATAGAAGCCGATAGGCATTTCAAATATAGGTGCCGATAGGCATTCCAGATATGGTTGCCGATAGGCATTTCAAATATAGGTGCTGATAGGCATTTCAGATGTAGTTTCCGATAGGCATTTCAAAAATAGGTGTCGATAGGCATTTCAGATATAGGTGTCGATAGGCATTTCAGATATAGGTGTCGATAGGCATTTCAGATATAGGTGTCGATAGGCATTTCAGATATAGGTGTCGATAGGCATTTCAAATATAGGTGTCGATAGGCATTTCAGATATAGGTGTCGATAGGCATTTCAGATATAGGTGTCGATAGGCATTTCAGATATAGGTGCCGATAGGCATTTCAGATATAGTTGCCGATTGGCATTTTAAAAATAGGTGCCGATAGGCATTTCAGATATAGAAGCCGATAGGCATTTTAAATATAGGTGCCGATAGGCATTCCAGATATGGTTGCCGATAGGCATTTCAAATATAGGTGCTGATAGGCATTTCAGATGTAGTTTTCGATAGGCATTTCAAAAATAGGTGTCGATAGGCATTTCAGATATAGGTGTCGATAGGCATTTCAGATATAGGTGTCGATAGGTTTTTCAGATATAGGTGTCGATAGGCATTTCAGATATAGGTGTCGATAGGCATTTCAGATATAGGTGTCGATAGGCATTTCAGATATAGGTGTCGATAGGCATTTCAGATATAGGTGTCGATAGGCATTTCAGATATAGGTGCCGATAGGCATTTCAGATATAGTTGCCGATTAGCATTTTAAAAATAGGTGCCGATAGGCATTTCAGATATAGAAGCCGATAGGCATTTCAAATATAGGTGCCGATAGGCATTCCAGATATGGTTGCCGATAGGCATTTCAAATATAGGTGCTGATAGGCATTTCAGATGTAGTTTCCGATAGGCATTTCAAAAATAGGTGTCGATAGGCATTTCAGATATAGGTGTCGATAGGCATTTCAGATATAGGTGTCAATAGGCATTTCAGATATAGGTGTCGATAGGCATTTCAGATATAGGTGTCGATAGGCATTTCAGATATAAGTGTCGATAGGCATTTCAGATATAGGTGTCGATAGGCATTTCAGATATAGGTGTCGATAGGCATTTCAGATATAGGTGCCGATAGGCATTTCAGATATAGTTGCCGATTGGCATTTTAAAAATAGGTGCCGATAGGCATTTCAGATATAGAAGCCGATAGGCATTTCAAATATAGGTGCCGATAGGCATTCCAGATATGGTTGCCGATAGGCATTTCAAATATAGGTGCTGATAGGCATTTTAGATGTAGTTTCCGATAGGCATTTCAAAAATAGGTGTCGATAGGCATTTCAGATATAGGTGTCGATAGGCATTTCAGATATAGGTGTCGATAGGCATTTCAGATATAGGTGTCGATAGGCATTTCAGATATAGGTGTCGATAGGCATTTCAGATATAGGTGTCGATAGGTTTTTCAGATATAGGTGTCGATAGGCATTTCAGATATAGGTGTCGATAGGCATTTCAGATATAGGTGTCGATAGGCATTTCAGATATAGGTGTCGATAGGCATTTCAGATATAGGTGTCGATAGGCATTTCAGATATAGGTGCCGATAGGCATTTCAGATATAGTTGCCGATTAGCATTTTAAAAATAGGTGCCGATAGGCATTTCAGATATAGAAGCCGATAGGCATTTCAAATATAGGTGCCGATAGGCATTCCAGATATGGTTGCCGATAGGCATTTCAAATATAGGTGCTGATAGGCATTTCAGATGTAGTTTCCGATAGGCATTTCAAAAATAGGTGTCGATAGGCATTTCAGATATAGGTGTCGATAGGCATTTCAGATATAGGTGTCAATAGGCATTTCAGATATAGGTGTCGATAGGCATTTCACATATAGGTGTCGATAGGCATTTCAGATATAGGTGTCGATAGGCATTTCAGATATAGGTGTCGATAGGCATTTCAGATATAGGTGTCGATAGGCATTTCAGATATAGGTGCCGATAGGCATTTCAGATATAGTTGCCGATTGGCATTTTAAAAATAGGTGCCGATAGGCATTTCAGATATAGAAGCCGATAGGCATTTCAAATATAGGTGCCGATAGGCATTCCAGATATGGTTGCCGATAGGCATTTCAAATATAGGTGCTGATAGGCATTTCAGATGTAGTTTCCGATAGGCATTTCAAAAATAGGTGTCGATAGGCATTTCAGATATAGGTGTCGATAGGCATTTCAGATATAGGTGTCGATAGGCATTTCAAATATAGGTGTCGATAGGCATTTCAGATATAGGTGTCGATAGGCATTTCAGATATAGGTGTCGATAGGCATTTCAGATATAGGTGCCGATAGACATTTCAGATATAGTTGCCGATTGGCATTTTAAAAATAGGTGCCGATAGGCATTTCAGATATAGAAGCCGATAGGCATTTCAATTATAGGTGCCGATAGGCATTCCATATATGGTTGCCGATAGGCATTTCAAACATAGGTGCTGATAGGCATTTCAGATGTAGTTTCCGATAGGCATTTCAAAAATAGGTGTCGATAGGCATTTCAGATATAGGTGTCGATAGGCATTTCAGATATAGGTGTCGATAGGCATTTCAGATATAGGTGTCGATAGGCATTTCAGATATAGGTGTCGATAGGCATTTCAGATATAGGTGGAGATAGGCATTTCAGATATAGTCGCTGATTGGCATTTAAAAATAGGTGCCGATAGGCATTTCAGATATAGAAGCCGATAGGCATTTCAAATATAGGTGCCGATAGGCATTCCAGATATGGTTGCCGATAGGCATTTCAAATATAGGTGCTGATAGGCATTTCAGATGTAGTTTCCGATAGGCATTTCAAAAATAGGTGTCGATAGGCATTTCAGATATAGGTGTCGATAGGCATTTCAGATATAGGTGTCGATAGGCATTTCAGATATAGGTGTCGATAGGCATTTCAGATATAGGTGTCGATAGGCATTTCAGATATAGGTGTCGATAGGCATTTCAGATATAGGTGTCGATAGGCATTTCAGATATAGGTGTCGATAGGCATTTCAGATATAGGTGCCGATAGGCATTTCAGATATAGTTGCCGATTTGCATTTTAAAAATAGGTGCCGATAGGCATTTCAGATATAGAAGCCGATAGGCATTTCAAATATAGGTGCCGATAGGCATTCCAGATATGGTTGCCAATAGGCATTTCAAATATAGGTGCTGATAGGCATTTCAGATGTAGTTTCCGATAGGCATTTCAAAAATAGGTGTCGATAGGCATTTCAGATATAGGTGTCGATAGGCATTTCAGATATAGGTGTCGATAGGCATTTCAGATATAGGTGTCGATAGGCATTTCAGATATAGGTGTCGATAGGCATTTCAGATATAGGTGTCGATAGGCATTTCAGATATAGGTGTCGATAGGCATTTCAGATATAGGTGTCGATAGGCATTTCAGATATAGGTGTCGATAGGCATTTCAGATATAGGTGCCGATAGGCATTTCAGATATAGTTGCCGATTGGCATTTCAAATATAGGTGCCGATAGGCATTCCAGATATGGTTGCCGATAGGCATTTCAAATATAGGTGCTGATAGGCATTTCAGATGTAGTTTCCGATAGGCATTTCAAAAATAGGTGTCGATAGGCATTTCAGATATAGGTGTCAATAGGCATTTCAGATATAGGTGTCGATAGGCATTTCAGATATAGGTGTCGATAGGCATTTCAGATATAGGTGTCGATAGGCATTTCAGATATAGGTGTCGATAGGCATTTCAGATATAGGTGTCGATAGGCATTTCAGATATAGGTGCCGATAAGCATTTCAGATATAAGTGCCGATTGGCATTTTTAAAATAGGTGCCGATAGGCATTTCAGATATAGAAGCCGATAGGCATTTCAAATATAGGTGCCGATAGGCATTCCAGATATGGTTGCCGATAGGCATTTCAAATATAGGTGCTGATAGGCATTTCAGATGCAGTTTCCGATAGGCATTTCAAAAATAGGTGTCGATAGGCATTTCAGATATAGGTGTCGATAGGCATTTCAGATATAGGTGTCGATAGGCATTTCAGATATAGGTGTCGATAGGCATTACAGATATAGGTGTCGATAGGCATTTCAGATATAGGTGTCGATAGGCATTTCAGATATAGGTGTCGATAGGCATTTCAGATATAGGTGTCGATAGGCATTTCAGATATAAGTGCCGATAGGCATTTCAGATATAGTTGCCGATTGGCATTTTAAAAATAGGTGCCGATAGGCATTTCAGTTATAGAAGCCGATAGGCATTTCAAATATAGGTGCCGATTGGCATTCCAGATATGGTTGCCGATAGGCATTTGAAATATAGGTGCTGATAGGCATTTCAGATGTAGTTTCCGATAGGCATCTCAAAAATAGGTATCGATAGGCATTTCAGATATAGGTGTCGATAGGCATTTCAGATATAGGTGTCGATAGGCATTTCAGATATAGGTGTCGATAGGCATTTCAGATATAAGTGTCGATAGGCATTTCATATATAAGTGCCGATAGGCATTTCAGATATAGTTGCCGATTGGCATCTTAAAAATAGGTGCCGATAGGCATTTCAGATATAGAAGCCGATAGGCATTTCAAATATAGGTGCCGATAGGCATTCCATATATGGTTGCCGATAGGAATTTCAAATATAGGTGCTGATAGGCATTTCAGATGTAGTTTCCGATAGGCATTTCAAAAATAGGTGTCGATAGGCATTTCAGATATAGGTGTCGATAGGCATTTCAGATATAGGTGTCGATAGGCATTACAGATATAGGTGTCGATAGGCATTTCAGATATAGGTGTCGATAGGCATTTCAGATATAGGTGTCGATAGGCATTTCAGATATAGGTGTCGATAGGCATTTCAGATATAGGTGTCGATAGGCATTTCAGATATAGGTGTCGATAGGCATTTCAGATATAAGTGCCGATAGGCATTTCAGATATAGTTGCCGATTGGCATTTTAAAAATAGGTGCCGATAGGCATTTCAGATATAGAAGCCGATAGGCATTTCAAATATAGGTGCCGATAGGCATTCCAGATATGGTTGCCGATAGGCATTTGAAATATAGGTGCTGATAGGCATTTCAGATGTAGTTTCCGATAGGCATTTCAAAAATAGGTGTCGATAGGCATTTCAGATATAGGTGTCGATAGGCATTTCAGATATAGGTGTCGATAGGCATTTCAGATATAGGTGTCGATAGGCATTTCAGATATAGGTGCCGATAGGCATTTCAGATATAGTTGCCGATTGGCATTTTAAAAATAGGTGCCGATAGGCATTTCAGATATAGAAGCCGATAGGCATTTCAAATTTAGGTGCCGATAGGCATTCCAGATATGGTTGACGATAGGCATTTCAAATATAGGTGCTGATAGGCATTTCAGATGTAGTTTCCGATAGGCATTTCAAAAATAGGTGTCGATAGGCATTTCAGATATAGGTGTCGATAGGCATTTCAGATATAGGTGTCAATAGGCATTTCAGATATAGGTGTCGATAGGCATTTCAGATATAGGTGTCGATAGGCATTTCAGATATAGGTGTCGATAGGCATTTCAGATATAGGTGTCGATAGGCATTTCAGATATAGGTGTCGATAGGCATTTCAGATATAGGTGTCGATAGGCATTTCAGATATAGGTGCCGATAGGCATTTCAGATATAGTTGCCGATTGGCATTTTAAAAATAGGTGCCGATAGGCATTTCAGATATAGAAGCCGATAGGCATTTCAAATATAGGTGCCGATAGGCATTCCAGATATGGTTGCCGATAGGCATTTCAAATATAGGTGCTGATAGGCATTTCAGATGCAGTTTCCGATAGGCATTTCAAAAATAGGTGTCGATAGGCATTTCAGATATAGGTGTCGATAGGCATTTCAGATATAGGTGTCGATAGGCATTTCAGATATAGGTGTCGATAGGCATTTCAGATATAGGTGTCGATAGGCATTTCAGATATAGGTGTCGATAGGCATTTCAGATATAGGTGCCGATTGGCATTTCAGATATAGTTGCCGATTGGCATTTTAAAAATAGGTGCCGATAGGCATTTCAGATATAGAATCCGATAGGCATTTCAAATATAGGTGCCGATAGGCATTCCAGATATGGTTGCCGATAGGCATTTCAAATATAGGTGCTGATAGGCATTTCAGATGTAGGTTCCGATAGGCATTTCAAAAATAGGTGTCGATAGGCATTTCAGATATAGGTGTCGATAGGCATTTCAGATATAGGTGTCAATAGGCATTTCAGATATAGGTGTCGATAGGCATTTCAGATATAGGTGTCGATAGGCATTTCAGATATGGGTGTCGATAGGCATTTCAGATATAGGTGTCGATAGGCATTTCAGATATAGGTGTCGATAGGCATTTCAGATATAGGTGTCGATAGGCATTTCAGATATAGGTGCCGATAGGCATTTCAGATATAGTTGCCGATTGGCATTTTAAAAATAGGTGCCGATAGGCATTTCAGATATAGAAGCCGATAGGCATTTCAAATATAGGTGCCGATAGGCATTCCAGATATGGTTGCCGATAGGCATTTTAAATATAGGTGCTGATAGGCATTTCAGATGTAGTTTCCGATAGGCATTTCAAAAATAGGTGTCGACAGGCATTTCAGATATAGGTGTCGATAGGCATTTCAGATATAGGTGTCGATAGGCATTTCAGATATAGGTGTCGATAGGCATTTCAGATATAGGTGTCGATAGGCATTTCAGATATAAGTGCCGATAGGCATTTCAGATATAGTTGCCGATTGGCATTTTAAAAATAGGTGCCGATAGGCATTTCAGATATAGAAGCCGATAGGCATTTCAAATATAGGTGCCGATAGGCATTCCAGATATGGTTGCCGATAGGCATTTGAAATATAGGTGCTGATAGGCATTTCAGATGTAGTTTCCGATAGGCATTTCAAAAATAGGTGTCGATAGGCATTTCAGATATAGGTGTCGATAGGCATTTCAGATATAGGTGTCGATAGGCATTTCAGATATAGGTGTCGATAGGCATTTCAGATATAGGTGCCGATAGGCATTTCAGATATAGTTGCCGATTGGCATTTTAAAAATAGGTGCCGATAGGCATTTCAGATATAGAAGCCGATAGGCATTTCAAATTTAGGTGCCGATAGGCATTCCAGATATGGTTGACGATAGGCATTTCAAATATAGGTGCTGATAGGCATTTCAGATGTAGTTTCCGATAGGCATTTCAAAAATAGGTGTCGATAGGCATTTCAGATATAGGTGTCGATAGGCATTTCAGATATAGGTGTCAATAGGCATTTCAGATATAGGTGTCGATAGGCATTTCAGATATAGGTGTCGATAGGCATTTCAGATATAGGTGTCGATAGGCATTTCAGATATAGGTGTCGATAGGCATTTCAGATATAGGTGTCGATAGGCATTTCAGATATAGGTGTCGATAGGCATTTCAGATATAGGTGCCGATAGGCATTTCAGATATAGTTGCCGATTGGCATTTTAAAAATAGGTGCCGATAGGCATTTCAGATATAGAAGCCGATAGGCATTTCAAATATAGGTGCCGATAGGCATTCCAGATATGGTTGCCGATAGGCATTTCAAATATAGGTGCTGATAGGCATTTCAGATGCAGTTTCCGATAGGCATTTCAAAAATAGGTGTCGATAGGCATTTCAGATATAGGTGTCGATAGGCATTTCAGATATAGGTGTCGATAGGCATTTCAGATATAGGTGTCGATAGGCATTTCAGATATAGGTGTCGATAGGCATTTCAGATATAGGTGTCGATAGGCATTTCAGATATAGGTGCCGATTGGCATTTCAGATATAGTTGCCGATTGGCATTTTAAAAATAGGTGCCGATAGGCATTTCAGATATAGAATCCGATAGGCATTTCAAATATAGGTGCCGATAGGCATTCCAGATATGGTTGCCGATAGGCATTTCAAATATAGGTGCTGATAGGCATTTCAGATGTAGGTTCCGATAGGCATTTCAAAAATAGGTGTCGATAGGCATTTCAGATATAGGTGTCGATAGGCATTTCAGATATAGGTGTCAATAGGCATTTCAGATATAGGTGTCGATAGGCATTTCAGATATAGGTGTCGATAGGCATTTCAGATATGGGTGTCGATAGGCATTTCAGATATAGGTGTCGATAGGCATTTCAGATATAGGTGTCGATAGGCATTTCAGATATAGGTGTCGATAGGCATTTCAGATATAGGTGCCGATAGGCATTTCAGATATAGTTGCCGATTGGCATTTTAAAAATAGGTGCCGATAGGCATTTCAGATATAGAAGCCGATAGGCATTTCAAATATAGGTGCCGATAGGCATTCCAGATATGGTTGCCGATAGGCATTTTAAATATAGGTGCTGATAGGCATTTCAGATGTAGTTTCCGATAGGCATTTCAAAAATAGGTGTCGACAGGCATTTCAGATATAGGTGTCGATAGGCATTTCAGATATAGGTGTCGATAGGCATTTCAGATATAGGTGTCGATAGGCATTTCAGATATAGGTGTCGATAGGCATATCAGATATAGGTGCCGATAGGCATTTCAGATATAGTTGCCGATTCGCATTTTAAAAATAGGTGCCGATAGGCATTTCAGATATAGAAGCCGATAGGCATTTTAAATATAGGTGCCGATAGGCATTCCAGATATGGTTGCCGATAGGCATTTCAAATATAGGTGCTGTTAGGCATTTCAGATGTAGTTTCCGATAGGCATTTCAAAAATAGGTGTCGATAGGCATTTCAGATATAGGTGTCGATAGGCATTTCAGATATAGGTGTCGATAGGCATTTTAGATATAGGTGTCGATAGGCATTTCAGATATAGGTGTCGATAGGCATTTCAGATATAGGTGTCGATAGGCATTTCAGATATAGGTGTCGATAGGCATTTCAGATATAGGTGTCGATAAGCATTTCAGATATAGGTGCCGATAGGCGTTTTAGATATAGTTGCCGATTGGCATTTTAAAAATAGGTGCCGATAGGCATTTCAGATATAGGTGCCGATAGGCATTCCAGATATGGTTGCCGATAGGCATTTCAAATATAGGTGCTGATAGGCATTTCAGATGTAGTTTCCGATAGGCATTTCAAATATAGGTGCCGATAGGCATTCCAGATATGGTTGCCGATAGGCATTTTAAATATAGGTGCTGATAGGCATTTCAGATGTAGTTTCCGATAGGCATTTCAAAAATAGGTGTCGACAGGCATTTCAGATATAGGTGTCGATAGGCATTTCAGATATAGGTGTCGATAGGCATTTCAGATATAGGTGTCGATAGGCATTTCAGATATAGGTGTCGATAGGCATATCAGATATAGGTGCCGATAGGCATTTCAGATATAGTTGCCGATTCGCATTTTAAAAATAGGTGCCGATAGGCATTTCAGATATAGAAGCCGATAGGCATTTTAAATATAGGTGCCGATAGGCATTCCAGATATGGTTGCCGATAGGCATTTCAAATATAGGTGCTGTTAGGCATTTCAGATGTAGTTTCCGATAGGCATTTCAAAAATAGGTGTCGATAGGCATTTCAGATATAGGTGTCGATAGGCATTTCAGATATAGGTGTCGATAGGCATTTTAGATATAGGTGTCGATAGGCATTTCAGATATAGGTGTCGATAGGCATTTCAGATATAGGTGTCGATAGGCATTTCAGATATAGGTGTCGATAGGCATTTCAGATATAGGTGTCGATAAGCATTTCAGATATAGGTGCCGATAGGCATTTTAGATATAGTTGCCGATTGGCATTTTAAAAATAGCTGCCGATAGGCATTTCAGATATAGGTGTCGATAGGCATTTCAGATATAGGTGTCGATAGGCATTTCAGATATAGGTGTCGATAGGCATTTCAGATATAGGTGTCGATAGGCATTTCAGATATAGGTGCCGATAGGCATTTCAGATATAGTTGCCGATTGGCATTTAAAAATAGGTGCCGATAGGCATTTCAGATATAGAAGCCGATAGGCATTTCAAATATAGGTGCCGATAGGCATTCCAGATATGGTTGCCGATAGGCATTTCAAATATAGGTGCTGATAGGCATTTCAGATGTAGTTTCCGATAGGCATTTCAAAAATAGGTGTCGATAGGCATTTCAAATATAGGTGCCGATAGGCATTCCAGATATGGTTGCCGATAGGCATTTGAAATATAGGTGCTGATAGGCATTTCAGATGTAGTTTCCGATAGGCATTTCAAAAATAGGTGTCGATAGGCATTTCAGATATAGGTGTCGATAGGCATTTCAGATATAGGTGTCGATAGGCATTTCAGATATAGGTGTCGATAGACATTTCAGCTATAGGTGCCGATAGGCATTTCAGATATAGTTGCCGATTGGCATTTTAAAAATAGGTGCCGATAGGCATTTCAGATATAGAAGCCGATAGGCATTTCAAATATAGGTGCCGATAGGCATTCCAGATATTGTTGCCGATAGGCATTTCAAATATAGGTGCTGATAGGCATTTCAGATGTAGTTTCCGATAGGCATTTCAAAAATAGGTGTCGATAGGCATTTCAGATATAGGTGTCGATAGGCATTTCAGATATAGGTGTCAATAGGCATTTCAGATATAGGTGTTGATAGGCATTTCAGATATAGGTGTCGATAGGCATTTCAGATATAGGTGTCGATAGGCATTTCAGATATAGGTGTCGATAGGCATTTCAGATATAGGTGTCGATAGGCATTTCAGATATAGGTGTCGATAGGCATTTCAGATATAGGTGCTGATAGGCATTTCAGATATAGTTGCCGATTGGCATTTTAAAAATAGGTGCCGATAGGCATTTCAGATATAGAAGCCGATAGGCATTTCAAATATAGGTGCCGATAGGCATTCCAGATATGGTTGCCGATAGGCATTTCAAATATAGGTGCTGATAGGCATTTCAGATGTAGTTTCCGATAGGCATTTAAAAAATAGGTGTCGATAGGCATTTCAGATATAGGTGTCGATAGGCATTTCAGATATAGGTGTCGATAGGCATTTCAGATATAGGTGTCGATAGGAATTTCAGATATAGGTGTCGATAGGCATTTCAGATATAGGTGCCGATAGGCATTTTAGATATAGTCGCCGATTGGCATTTAAAAATAGGTGCCGATAGGCATTTCAGATATAGAAGCTGATAGGCATTTCAAATATAGGTGCCGATAGGCATTCCAGATATGGTTGCCGATAGGCATTTCAAATATAGGTGCTGATAGGCATTTCAGATGTAGTTTCCGATAGGCATTTCAAAAATAGGTGTCGATAGGCATTTCAGATATAGGTGTCGATAGGCATTTCAGATATAGGTGTCGATAGGCATTTCAGATATAGGTGTCGGTAGGCATTTCAGATATAGGTGTCGATAGGCATTTCAGATATAGGTGTCGATAGGCATTTCAGATATAGGTGTCGATAGGCATTTCAGATATAGGTGTCGATAGGCATTTCAGAAATAGGTGCCGATAGGCATTTCAGATATAGGTGCCGATAGGCATTTCAGATATAGTTGCCGATTGGCATTTAAAAATAGGTGCCGATAGGCATTTCAGATATAGAAGCCGATAGGCATTTCAAATATAGGTGCCGATAGGCATTCCAGATATGGTTGCCGATAGGCATTTCAAATATAGGTGCTGATAGGCATTTCAGATGTAGTTTCCGATAGGCATTTCAAAAATAGGTGTCGATAGGCATTTCAGATATAGGTGTCGATAGGCATTTCAGATATAGGTGTCGATAGGCATTTCAGATATAGGTGTCGATAGGCATTTCAGATATAGGTGTCGATAGGCATTTCAGATATAGGTGTCGATAGGCATTTCAGATATAGGTGTCGATAGGCATTTCAGATATAGGTGTCGATAGGCATTTCAGATATAGGTGCCGATAGGCGTTTCAGATATAGTTGCCGATTGGCATTTTAAAAATAGGTGCCGATAGGCATTTCAGATATAGAAGCCGATAGGCATTTCAAATATAGGTGCCGATAGGCATTCCAGATATGGTTGCCGATAGGCATTTCAAATATAGGTGCTGATAGGCATTTCAGATGTAGTTTCCGATAGGCACTTCAAAAATAGGTGTCGATAGGCATTTCAGATATAGGTGTCGATAGGCATTTCAGATATAGGTGTCGATAGGCATTTCAGATATAGGTGTCGATAGGCATTTCAGATATAGGTGTCGATAGGCATTTGAGATATAGGTGTCGATAGGCATTTCAGATATAGGTGTCGATAGGCATTTCAGATATAGGTGCCGATAGGCATTTCAGATATAGTTGCCGATTGGCATTTTAAAAATAGGTGCCGATAGGCATTTCAGATATAGAAGCCGATAGGCATTTCAAATATAGGTGCCGATAGGCATTCCAGATATGGTTGCCGATTGGCATTTCAAATATAGGTGCTGATAGGCATTTCAGATGTAGTTTCCGATAGGCATTTCAAAAATAGGTGTCGATAGGCATTTCAGATATAGGTGTCAATAGGCATTTCAGATAAAGGTGTCGATAGGCATTTCAGATATAGGTGTCGATAGGCATTTCAGATATAGGTGTCGATAGGCATTTCAGATATAGGTGTCGATAGGCATTTCAGATATAGGTGTCGATAGGCATTTCAGATATAGGTGCCGATAGGCATTTCAGATATAGTTGCCGATTGGCATTTTAAAAATAGGTGCCGATGGGCATTTCAGATATAGAAGCCGATAGGCATTTCAAATATAGGTGTCGATAGGCATTCCAGATATGGTTGCCGATAGGCATTTCAAATATAGGTGCTGATAGGCATTTCAGATGTAGTTTCCGATAGGCATTTCAAAAATAGGTGTCGATAGGCATTTCAGATATAGGTGTCGATAGGCATTTCAGATATAGGTGTCGATAGGCATTTCAGATTTAGGTGTCGTTAGGCATATCAGATATAGGTGTCGATAGGCATTTCAGATATAGGTGTCGATAGGCATTTCAGATATAGGTGTCGATAGGCATTTCAGATATAGGTGTCGATAGGCATTTCAGATATAGGTGTCGATAGGCATTTCAGATATAGGTGCCGATAGGCATTTCAGATATAGTTGCCGATTGGCATTTTAAAAATAGGTGCCGATAGGCATTTCAGAAATAGAAGCCGATAGGCATTTCAAATATAGGTGCCGATAGGCATTCCAGGTATGGTTGCCGATAGGCATTTCAAATAAAGGTGCTGATAGGCTTTTCAGATGTAGTTTCCGATAGGCATTTCAAAAATAGGTGTCGATAGGCATTTCAGATATAGGTGTCGATAGGCATTTCAGATATAGGTGTCGATAGGCATTTCAGATATAGGTGTCGATAGGCATTTCAGATATAGGTGTCGATAGGCATTTCAGATATAGGTGTCGATAGGCATTTGAGATATAGGTGTCGATAGGCATTTCAGATATAGGTGTCGATAGGCATTTCAGATATAGGTGTCGATAGGCATTTCAGATATAGGTGTCGATAGGCATTTCAGATATAGGTGTCGATAGGCATTTCAGATATAGGTGTCGATAGGCATTTCAGATATAGGTGTCGATAGGCATTTCAGATATAGGTGTCGATAGGCATTTCAGATATAGGTGTCGATAGGCATTTCAGATATAGGTGTCTATAGGCATTTCAGATATAGGTGTCGATAGGCATTTCAGATATAGGTGCCGATAGGCATTTCAGATATAGTTGCCGATTGGCATTTTAAAAATAGGTACCGATAGGCATTTCAGATATAGAAGCCGATAGGCATTTCAAATATAGGTGCCGATAGGCATTCCAGATATGGTTGCCGATAGGCATTTCAAATATAGGTGCTGATAGGCATTTCAGATGTAGTTTCCGATAGGCATTTCAAAAATAGGTGTCGATAGGCATTTCAGATATAGGTGTCAATAGGCATTTCAGATATAGGTATCGATAGGCATTTCAGATATAGGTGTCGATAGGCATTTCAGATATAGGTGTCGATAGGCATTTCAGATATAGGTGTCGATAGGCATTTCAGATATAGGTGTCGATAGGCATTTCAGATATAGGTGCCGATAGGCATTTCAGATATAGTTGCCGATTGGCATTTTAAAAATAGGTGCCGGTAGGCATTTCAGATATAGAAGCCGATAGGCATTTCAAATATAGGTGCCGATAGGCATTCCAGATATGGTTGCCGATTGGCATTTCAAATATAGGTGCTGATAGGCATTTCAGATGTAGTTTCCTATAGGCATTTCAAAAATAAGTGTCGATAGGCATTTCAGATATAGGTGTCGATAGGCATTTCAGATATAGGTGTCGATAGGCATTTCAGATATAGGTGTCGATAGGCATTTCAGATATAGGTGTCGATAGGCATTTCAGATATAGGTGTCGATAGGCATTTCAGATATAGGTGTCGATAGGCATTTCAGATATAGGTGTCGATTGGCATTTTAAAAATAGGTGCCGATAGGCATTTCAGATATAGAAGCCGATAGGCATTTCAAATATAGGTGCCGATAGGCATTCCAGATATGGTTGCCGATAGGCATTTCAAATAAAGGTGCTGATAGGCATTTCAGATGTAGTTTCCGATAGGCATTTCAAAAATAGGTGTCGATAGGCATTTCAGATATAGGTGTCGATAGGCATTTCAGATATAGGTGTCGATAGGCATTTCAGATATAGGTGTCGATAGGCATTTCAGATATAGGTGTCGATATGCATTTCAGATATAGGTGTCGATAGGCACTTCAGATATAGGTGTCGATAGGCATTTCAGATATAGGTGTCGATAGGCATTTCAGATATAGGTGCCGATAGGCATTTCAGATATAGTTGCCGATTGGCATTTTAAAAATAGGTGCCGATAGGCATTTCAGATATAGAAGCCGATAGGCATTTCAAATATAGGTGCCGATAGGCATTCCAGATATGGTTGCCGATAGGCATTTCAAATATAGGTGCTGATAGGCATTTCAGATGTAGTTTCCGATAGGCATTTCAAAAATAGGTGTCGATAGGCATTTCAGATATAGGTGTCGATAGACATTTCAGATATAGGTGTCGATAGGCATTTCAGATATAGGTGTCGATAGGCATTTCAGATATAGGTGTCGTAAGGCATTTCAGATACAGGTGTCGATAGGCATTTCAGATATAGGTGTCGATAGGCATTTCAGATATAGGTGTCGATAGGCATTTCAGATATAAGTGCCGATAGGCATTTCAGATATTGTTGCCGATTGGCATTTTAAAAATAGGTGCCGATAGGCATTTCAGATATAGAAGCCGATAGGCATTTCAAATATAGGTGCCGATAGGCATTCCAGGTATGGTTGCCGATAGGCATTTCAAATATAGGTGCTGATAGGCATTTCAGATGTAGTTTCCGATAGGCATTTCAAAAATAGGTGTCGATAGGCATTTCAGATATAGGTGTCGATAGGCATTTCAGATATAGGTGTCGATAGGCATTTCAGATATTGGTGTCGATAGGCATTTCAGATATAGGTGTCGATAGGCATTTCAGATATAGGTGTCGATAGGCATTTCAGATATAGGTGTCGATAGGCATTTCAGATATAGGTGTCGATAGGCATTTCAGATATAGGTGCCGATAGGCATTTCAGATATAGTTGCCGATTGGCATTTTAAAAATAGGTGCCGATAGGCATTTCAGATATAGAAGCCGATAGGCATTTCAAATATAGGTGCCGATAGGCATTCCAGATATGGTTGCCGATTGGCATTTCAAATATAGGTGCTGATAGGCATTTCAGATGTAGTTTCCGATAGGCATTTCAAAAATAAGTGTCGATAGGCATTTCAGATATACGTGTCGATAGGCATTTCAGATATAGGTGTCGATAGGCATTTCAGATATAGGTGTCGATAGGCATTTCAGATATAGGTGTCGATAGGCATTTCAGATGTAGGTGTCGATAGGCATTTCAGATACAGGTGTCGATAGGCATTTCAGATATAGGTGTCGATAGGCATTTCAGATATAGGTGCCGATAGGCATTTCAGATATAGTTGCCGATTGGCATTTTAAAAATAGGTGCCGATAGGCATTTCAGATATAGAAGCCGATAGGCATTTCAAATATAGGTGCCGATAGGCATTCCAGATATGGTTGCCGATAGGCATTTCAAATATAGGTGCTGATAGGCATTTCAGATGTAGTTTCCGATAGGCATTTCAAAAATAGGTGTCGATAGGCATTTCAGATATAGGTGTCGATAGGCATTTCAGATATAGGTGTCGATAGGCATTTCAGATATAGGTGTCGATAGGCATTTCAGATATAGGTGTCGATAGGCATTTCAGATATAGGTGTCGATAGGCATTTCAGATATAGGTGTCGATAGGCATTTCAGATATAGGTGTCGATAGGCATTTCAGATATAGGTGTCGATAGGCATTTCAGATATAGGTGCCGATAGGCATTTCAGATATAGTTGCCGATTGGCATTTTAAATATAGGTGCCGATAGGCATTTCAGATATAGAAGCCGATAGGCATTTCAAATATAGGTGCCGATAGGCATTCCAGATATGGTTGCCGATAGGCATTTCAAATATAGGTGCTGATAGGCATTTCAGATGTAGTTTCCGATAGGCATTTCAAAAGTAGGTGTCGACAGGCATTTCAGATATAGGTGTCGATAGGCATTTCAGATATAGGTGTCGATAGGCATTTCAGATATAGGTGTCGATAGGCATTTCAGATATAGGTGTCGATAGGCACTTCAGATATAGGTGTCGATAGGCATTTCAGATATAGGTGTCGATAGGCATTTCAGATATTGGTGCCGATAAGCATTTCAGATATAGTTGCCGATTGGCATTTTAAAAATAGGTGCCGATAGGCATTTCAGATATAGAAGCCGATAGGCATTTCAAATATAGGTGCCGATAGGCATTCCAGATATGGTTGCCGATAGGCATTTCAAATATAGGTGCTGATAGGCATTTCAGATGTAGTTTCCGATAGGCATTTCAAAAATAGGTGTCGATAGGCATTTCAGATATAGGTGTCGATAGGCATTTCAGATATAGGTGTCGATAGGCATTTCAGATATAGGTGTCGATAGGCATTTCAGATATAGGTGTCGTAAGGCATTTCAGATATAGGTGTCGATAGGCATTTCAGATATAGGTGTCGATAGGTATTTCAGATATAGGTGTCGATAGGCATTTCAGATATAGGTGCCGATAGGCATTTCAGATATAGTTGCCGATTGGCATTTTAAAAATAGGTGCCGATAGGCATTTCAGATATAGAAGCCGATAGGCATTTCAAATATAGGTGCCGATAGGCATTCCAGATATGGTTGGCGATAGGCATTTCAAATATAGGTGCTGATAGGCATTTCAGATGTAGTTTCCGATAGGCATTTCAAAAATAGGTGTCGATAGGCATTTCAGATATAGGTGTCGATAGGCATTTCAGATATAGGTGTCGATAGGCATTTCAGATATAGGTGTCGATAGGCATTTCAGATATAGGTGTCGATAGGCATTTCAGATATAGGTGTCGATAGTCATTTCAGATATAGGTGTCGATAGGCATTTCAGATATAGGTGTCGATAGGCATTTCAGATATAGGTGCCGATAGGCATTTCAGATATAGTTGCCGATTGGCATTTTAAAAATAGGTGCCGATAGGCATTTCAGATATAGAAGCCGATAGGCATTTCAAATATAGGTGCCGATAGGCATTCCAGATATGGTTGCCGATTGGCATTTCAAATATAGGTGCTGATAGGCATTTCAGATGTAGTTTCCGATAGGCATTTCAAAAATAAGTGTCGATAGGCATTTCAGATATATGTGTCGATAGGCATTTCAGATATAGGTGTCGATAGGCATTTCAGATATAGGTGTCGATAGGCATTTCAGATATAGGTGTCGATAGGCATTTCAGATATAGGTGTCGATAGGCATTTGAGATATAGGTGTCGATAGGCATTTCAGATATAGGTGTCGATAGGCATTTCAGATATAGGTGTCGATAGGCATTTCAGATATAGGTGCCGATAGGCATTTCAGATATAGTTGCCGATTGGCATTTTAAAAATAGGTGCCGATAGGCATTTCAGATATAGAAGCCGATAGGCATTTCAAATATAGGTGCCGATAGGCATTCCAGATATGGTTGCCGATTGGCATTTCAAATATAGGTGCTGATAGGCATTTCAGATGTAGTTTCCGATAGGCATTTCAAAAATAGGTGTCGATAGGCATTTCAGATATAGGTGTCGATAGACATTTCAGATATAGGTGTCGATAGGCATTTCAGATATAGGTGTCGATAGGCATTTCAGATATAGGTGTCGATAGGCATTTCAGATATAGGTGTCGATAGGCATTTCAGATATAGGTGTCGATAGGCATTTCAGATATAGGTGTCGATAGGCATTTCAGATATAGGTGTCGATAGGCATTTCAGATATAGGTGTCGATAGGCATTTCAGATATAGGTGTCGATAGGCATTTCAGATATAGGTGCCGATAGGCATTTCAGATATAGTTGCCGATTGGCATTTTAAAAATAGGTGCCGATAGGCATTTCAGATATAGAAGCCGATAGGCATTTCAAATATAGGTGCCGATAGGCATTTCAGATGTAGTTTCCGATAGGCATTTCAAAAATAGGTGTCGATAGGCATTTCAGATATAGGTGTCGATAGGCATTTCAGATATAGGTGTCGATAGGCATTTCAGATATAGGTGTCGATAGACATTTCAGATATAGGTGTCGATAGGCATTTCAGATATAAGTGTCGATAGGCATTTCAGATATAGGTGTCGATAGGCATTTCAGATATAGGTGTCGATAGGCATTTCAGATATAGGTGCCGATAGGCATTTCAGATATAGTTGCCGATTGGCATTTTAAAAATAGGTGCCGATAGGCATTTCAGATATAGAAGCCGATAGGCATTTCAAATATAGGTGCCGATAGGCATTCCAGATATGGTTGCCGATAGGCATTTTAAATATAGGTGCTGATAGGCATTTCAGATGTAGTTTCCGATAGGCATTTCAAAAATAGGTGTCGATAGGCATTTCAGATATAGGTGTCGATAGGCATTTCAGATATAGGTGTCGATAGGCATTTCAGATATAGGTGTCGATAGGCATTTCAGATATAGGTGTCGATAGGCATTTCAGATATAGGTGTCGATAGGCATTTCAGATATAGGTGTCGATAGGCATTTCAGATATAGGTGTCGATAGGCATTTCAGATATAGGTGCCGATAGGCATTTCAGATATAGTTGCCGATTGGCATTTTAAAAATAGGTGCCGATAGGCATTTCAGATATAGAAGCCGATAGGCATTTCAAATATAGGTGCCGATAGGCATTCCAGATATGGTTGCCGATTGGCATTTCAAATATAGGTGCTGATAGGCATTTCAGATGTAGTTTCCGATAGGCATTTCAAAAATAGGTGTCGATAGGCATTTCAGATATAGGTGTCGATAGACATTTCAGATATAGGTGTCGATAGGCATTTCAGATATAGGTGTCGATAGGCATTTCAGATATAGGTGTCGATAGGCATTTCAGATATAGGTGTCGATAGGCATTTCAGATATAGGTGTCGATAGGCATTTCAGATATAGGTGTCGATAGGCATTTCAGATATAGGTGTCGATAGGCATTTCAGATATAGGTGTCGATAGGCATTTCAGATATAGGTGTCGATAGGCATTTCAGATATAGGTGCCGATAGGCATTTCAGATATAGTTGCCGATTGGCATTTTAAAAATAGGTGCCGATAGGCATTTCAGATATAGAAGCCGATAGGCATTTCAAATATAGGTGCCGATAGGCATTTCAGATGTAGTTTCCGATAGGCATTTCAAAAATAGGTGTCGATAGGCATTTCAGATATAGGTGTCGATAGGCATTTCAGATATAGGTGTCGATAGGCATTTCAGATATAGGTGTCGATAGACATTTCAGATATAGGTGTCGATAGGCATTTCAGATATAAGTGTCGATAGGCATTTCAGATATAGGTGTCGATAGGCATTTCAGATATAGGTGTCGATAGGCATTTCAGATATAGGTGCCGATAGGCATTTCAGATATAGTTGCCGATTGGCATTTTAAAAATAGGTGCCGATAGGCATTTCAGATATAGAAGCCGATAGGCATTTCAAATATAGGTGCCGATAGGCATTCCAGATATGGTTGCCGATAGGCATTTTAAATATAGGTGCTGATAGGCATTTCAGATGTAGTTTCCGATAGGCATTTCAAAAATAGGTGTCGATAGGCATTTCAGATATAGGTGTCGATAGGCATTTCAGATATAGGTGTCGATAGGCATTTCAGATATAGGTGTCGATAGGCATTTCAGATATAGGTGTCGATAGGCATTTCAGATATAGGTGTCGATAGGCATTTCAGATATAGGTGTCGATAGGCATTTCAGATATAGGTGTCGATAGGCATTTCAGATATAGGTGTCGATAGGCATTTCAGATATAGGTGTCGATAGGCATTTCAGATATAGGTGCCGATAGGCATTTCAGATATAGTTGCCGAATGGCATTTTAAAAATAGGTGCCGATAGGCATTTCAGGTATAGAAGCCGATAGGCATTTCAAATATAGGTGCTGATAGGCATTTCAGATGTAGTTTCCGATAGGCATTTCAAAAATAGGTGTCGATAGGCATTTCAGATATAGGTGTCGATAGGCATTTCAGATATAGATGTCGATAGGCATTTCAGATATAGGGGTCGAAGGGCATTTCAGATATAGGTGTCGATAGGCATTTCAGATATAGGTGTCGATAGGCCTTTCAGATATAGGTGCCGTTAGGCATTTCAGATATAGTTGCCGATTGGCATTTTAAAAATAGGTGCCGATAGGCACTTCAGATATAGAAGCCGATAGGCATTTCAAATATAGGTGCCGATAGGCATTCCAGATATGGTTGCCGATAGGCATTTCAAATATAGGTGCTGATAGGCATTTCAGATGTAGTTTCCGATAGGCATTTCAAAAATAGGTGTCGATAGGCATTTCAGATATAGGTGTCGATAGGCATTTCAGATATAGGTGTCGATAGGCATTTCAGATATAGGTGTCGATAGGCATTTCAGATATAGGTGTCGATAGGCATTTCAGATATAGGTGTCGATAGGCATTTTAGATATAGGTGTCGATAGGCATTTCAGATATAGGTGCCGATAGGCAATTCAGATATAGTTGCCGATTGGCATTATAAAAATAGGTGCCGATAGGCATTTCAGATATAGAGGCCGATAGGCATTTCAAATATAGGTGCCGATAGGCATTCCAGATATGGTTGCCGATTGGCATTTCAAATATAGGTGCTGATAGGCATTTTAGATGTAGTTTCCGATAGGCATTTCAAAAATAGGTGTCGATAGGCATTTCAGATATAGGTGTCGATAGGCATTTCAGATATAGGTGTCGATAGGCATTTCAGATATAGGTGTCGATAGGCATTTCAGATATAGGTGCCGATAGGCCTTTCAGATATAGGTGTCGATAGGCATTTCAGATATAGGTGTCGATAGGCATTTCAGATATAGGTGTCGATAGGCATTTCAGATATAGTTGCCGATAGGCATTTCAGATATAGTTGCCGATTGGCATTTTAAAAATAGGTGCCGATAGGCATTTCAGATATAGAAGCCGATAGGCATTTCAAATATAGGTGCCGATAGGCATTCCAGATATGGTTGCCGATAGGCATTTCAAATATAGGTGCTGATAGGCATTTCAGATGTAGTTTCCGATAGGCATTTCAAAAATAGGTGTCAATAGGCATTTCAGATATAGGTGTCGATAGGCATTTCAGATATAGGTGTCGATAGGCATTTCAGATATAGGTGTCGATAGGCATTTCAGATATAGGTGTCGATAGGCATTTCAGATATAGGTGCCGATAGGCATTTCAGATATAGTTGCCGATTGGCATTTTAAAAATAGGTGCCGATAGGCATTTCAGATATAGAAGCCGATAGGCATTTCAAATATAGGTGCCGATAGGCATTCCAGATATGGTTGCCGATTGGCATTTCAAATATAGGTGCTGATAGGCATTTCAGATGTAGTTTCCGATAGGCATTTCAAAAATAGGTGTCGATAGGCATTTTAGATATAGGTGTCGATAGGCATTTCAGATATAGGTGTCGATAGGCATTTCAGATATAGGTGTCGATAGGCATCTCAGATAAAGGTGTCGATAGGCATTTCAGATATAGGTGTCGATAGGCACTTCAGATATAGGTGTCGATAGGCATTTCAGATATAGGTGTCGATAGGCATTTCAGATATAGGTGCCGATAGGCATTTCAGATATAGTTGCCGATTGGCATTTTAAAAATAGGTGCCGATAGACATTTCAGATATAGAAGCCGATAGGCATTTCAAATATAGGTGCCGATAGGCATTCCAGATATGGTTGCCGATAGGCATTTCAAATATAGGTGCTGATAGGCATTTCAGATGTAGTTTCCGATAGGCATTTCAAAAATAGGTGTCGATAGGCATTTCAGATATAGGTGTCGCTAGGCATTTCAGATATAGGTGTCGATAGGCATTTCAGATATAGGTGTCGATAGGCATTTCAGATATAGGTGTCGATAGGCATTTCAGATATAGGTGTCGATAGGCATTCCAGATATAGGTGTCGATAGGCATTTCAGATATAGGTGTCGATAGGCATTTCAGATATAGGTGTCGATAGGCATTTCAGATATAGGTGCCGATAGGCATTTCAGATATAGTTGCCGATTGGCATTTTAAAAATAGGTGCCGATAGGCATTTCAGATATAGAAGCCGATAGGCATTTCAAATATAGGTGCCGATAGGCATTCCAGATATGGTTGCCGATTGGCATTTCAAATATAGGTGCTGATAGGCATTTCAGATGTAGTTTCCGATAGGCATTTCAAAAATAAGTGTCGATAGGCATTTTAGATATAGGTGTCGATAGGCATTTCAGATATAGGTGTCGATAGGCATTTCAGATATAGGTGTCGATAGGCATTTCAGATATAGGTGTCGATAGGCATTTCAGGTATAGGTGTCGTTAGGCATTTCAGATATAGGTGTCGATAGGCATTTCAGATATAGGTGTCGATAGGCATTTCAGATATAGTTGCCGATAGGCATTTCAGATATAGTTGCCGATTGGCATTTTAAAAATAGGTGCCGATAGGCATTTCAGATATAGAAGCCGATAGGCATTTCAAATATAGGTGCCGATAGGCATTCCAGATATGGTTGCCGATAGGCATTTCAAATATAGGTGCTGATAGGCATTTCAGATGTAGTTTCCGATAGGCATTTCAAAAATAGGTGTCGATAGGCATTTCAGATATAGGTGTCGATAGGCATTTCAGATATAGGTGTCGATAGGCATTTCAGATATAGGTGTCGATAGGCATTTCAGATATAGGTGTCGATAGGCATTTCAGATATAGGTGTCGATAGGCATTTGAGATATAGGTGTCGATAGGCATTTCAGATATAGGTGTCGATAGGCATTTCAGATATAGGTGTCGATAGGCATTTTAGATATAGGTGCCGATAGGCATTTCAGATATAGTTGCCGATTGGCATTTTAAAAATAGGTGCCGATAGGCATTTCAGATATAGAAGCCGATAGGCATTTCAAATATAGGTGCCGATAGGCTTTCCAGATATGGTTGCCGATTGGCATTTCAAATATAGGTGCTGATAGGCATTTCAGATGTAGTTTCCGATAGGCATTTCAAAAATAGGTGTCGATAGGCATTTCAGATATAGGTGTCGATAGGCATTTCAGATATAGGTGTCGATAGGCATTTCAGATATAGGTGTCGATAGGCATTTCATATATAGGTGTCGATAGGCATTTCAGATATAGGTGTCGATAGGCATTTCAGATATAGGTGTCGATAGGCATTTCAGATATAGGTGTCGATAGGCATTTCAGATATACGTGCCGATAGGCATTTCAGATATAGTTGCCGATTGGCATTTTAAAAATAGGTGCCGATGGGCATTTCAGATATAGAAGCCGATAGGCATTTCAAATATAGGTGCCGATAGGCATCCCAGATATGGTTGCCGATAGGCATTTCAAATATAGGTGCTGATAGGCATTTCAGATGTAGTTTCCGATAGGCATTTCAAAAATAGGTGTCGATAGGCATTTCAGATATAGGTGTTGATAGGCATTTCAGATATAGGTGTCGATAGGCATTTCAGATATAGGTGTCGTTAGGCATATCAGATATAGGTGTCGATAGGCATTTCAGATATAGGTGTCGATAGGCATTTCAGATATAGGTGTCGATAGGCATTTCAGATATAGGTGTCGATAGGCATTTCAGATATAGGTGTCGATAGGCATTTTAGATATAGGTGCCGATAGGCATTTCAGATATAGTTGCCGATTGGCATTTTAAAAATAGGTGCCGATAGGCATTTCAGATATAGAAGCCGATAGGCATTTCAAATATAGGTGCCGATAGGCATTCCAGATATGGTTGCCGATAGGCATTTCAAATAAAGGTGCTGATAGGCATTTCAGATGTAGTTTCCGATAGGCATTTCAAAAATAGGTGTCGATAGGCATTTCAGATATAGGTGTCGATAGGCATTTCAGATATAGGTGTCGATAGGCATTTCAGATATAGGTGTCGATAGGCATTTCAGATATAGGTGTCGATAGGCATTTCAGATATAGGTGTCGATAGGCACTTCAGATATAGGTGTCGATAGGCATTTCAGATATAGGTGTCGATAGGCATTTCAGATATAGGTGCCGATAGGCATTTCAGATATAGTTGCCGATTGGCATTTTAAAAATAGGTGCCGATAGTCATTTCAGATATAGAAGCCGATAGGCATTTCAAATATAGGTGCCGATAGGCATTCCAGATATGGTTGCCGATAGGCATTTCAAATATAGGTGCTGATAGGCATTTCAGATGTAGTTTCCGATAGGCATTTCAAAAATAGGTGTCGATAGGCGTTTCAGATAAAGGTGTCGATAGGCATTTCAGATATAGGTGTCGATAGGCATTTCAGATATAGGTGTCGATAGGCATTTCAGATATAGGTGTCGTAAGGCATTTCAGATATAGGTGTCGATAGGCATTTCAGATATAGGTGTCGATAGGCATTTCAGATATAGGTGTCGATAGGCATTTCAGATATAGGTGCCGATAGGCATTTCAGATATAGTTGCCGATTGGCATTTTAAAAATAGGTGCCGATAGGCATTTCAGATATAGAAGCCGATAGGCATTTCAAATATAGGTGCCGATAGGCATTCCAGATATGGTTGCCGATAGGCATTTCAAATATAGGTGCTGATAGGCATTTCAGATGTAGTTTCCGATAGGCATTTCAAAAATAGGTGTCGATAGGCATTTCAGATATAGGTGTCGATAGGCATTTCAGATATAGGTGTCGATAGGCATTTCAGATATAGGTGTCGATAGGCATTTCAGATATAGGTGTCGATAGGCATTAAGATATAGGTGTCGATAGGCATTTCAGATATAGGTGTCGATAGGCATTTCAGATATAGGTGTCGATAGGCATTTCAGATATAGGTGCCGATAGGCATTTCAGATATAGTTGCCGATTGGCATTTTAAAAATAGGTGCCGATAGGCATTTCAGATATAGAAGCCGATAGGCATTTCAAATATAGGTGCCGATAGGCATTCCAGATATGGTTGCCGATTGGCATTTCAAATATAGGTGCTGATAGGCATTTCAGATGTAGTTTCCGATAGGCATTTCAAAAATAAGTGTCGATAGGCATTTCAGATATACGTGTCGATTGGCATTTCAGATATAGGTGTCGATAGGCATTTCAGATATAGGTGTCGATAGGCATTTCAGATATAGGTGTCGATAGGCATTTCAGATGTAGGTGTCGATAGGCATTTCAGATATAGGTGTCGATAGGCATTTCAGATATAGGTGTCGATAGGCATTTCAGATATAGGTGCCGATAGGCATTTCAGATATAGTAGCCGATTGGCATTTTAAAAATAGGTGCCGATAGGCATTTCAGATATAGAAGCCGATAGGCATTTCAAATATAGGTGCCGATAGGCATTCCAGATATGGTTGCCGATAGGCATTTCAAATATAGGTGCTGATAGGCATTTCAGATGTAGTTTCCGATAGGCATTTCAAAAATAGGTGTCGATAGGCATTTCAGATATAGGTGTCGATAGGCATTTCAGATATAGGTGTCGATAGGCATTTCAGATATAGGTGTCGATAGGCATTTCAGATATAGGTGTCGATAGGCATTTCAGATATAGGTGTCGATAGGCATTTCAGATATAGATGTCGATAGGCATTTCAGATATAGGTGTCGATAGGCATTTCAGATATAGGTGTCGATAGGCATTTCAGATATAAGTGCCGATAGGCATTTAAGATATAGTTGCCGATTGGCATTTTAAAAATAGGTGCCGATAGGCATTTCAGATATAGAAGCCGATAGGCATTTCAAATATAGGTGCCGATAGGCATTCCAGATATGGTTGCCGATTGGCATTTCAAATATAGGTGCTGATAGGCATTTCAGATGTAGTTTCCAATAGGCATTTCAAAAATAGGTGTCGATAGGCATTTCAGATATAGGTGTCGATAGGCATTTCAGATATAGGTATCGATAGGCATTTCAGATATAAATGTCGATAGGCATTTCAGATATAGGTGTCGATAGGCAATTCAGATATAGGTGTCTATAGGCATTTCAGATATAGGTGTCGATAGGCATTTCAGATATAGGTGCCGATAGGCATTTCAGATATAGTTGCCGATTTGCATTTTAAAAATAGGTGCCGATAGGCATTTCAGATATAGAAGCCGATAGGCATTTCAAATATAGGTGCCGATAGGCATTCCAGATATGGTTGCCGATAGGCATTTCAAATATAGGTGCTGATAGGCATTTCAGATGTAGTTTCCGATAGGCATTTCAAAAATAGGTGTCGATAGGCATTTCAGATATAGGTGTCGATAGGCATTTCAGATATAGGTATCGATAGGCATTTCAGATATAGGTGTCGATAGGCATTTCAGATATAGGTGTCGATAGGCATTTCAGATATAGGTGTCGATAGGCATTTCAGATATAGGTGTCGATAGGCATTTCAGATATAGGTTCCGATAGGCATTTCAGATATAGTTGCCGATTGGCATTTTTAAAATAGGTGCCAATAGGCATTTCAGATATAGAAGCCGATAGGCATTTCAAATATAGGTGCCGATAGGCATTCCAGATATGGTTGCCGATTGGCATTTCAAATATAGGTGCTGATAGGCATTTCAGATGTAGTTTCCGATAGGCATTTCAAAAATAGGTGTCGATAGGCATTTCAGATATAGGTGTCGATAGGCATTTCAGATATAGGTGTCGATAGGCATTTCAGATATAGGTGTCGATAGGCATCTCAGATAAAGGTGTCGATAGGCATTTCAGATATAGGTGTCGATAGGCATTTCAGATATAGGTGTCGATAGGCATTTCAGATATATGTGTCGATAGGCATTTCAGATATAGGTGTCGATAGGCATTTCAGATATAGGTGTCGATAGGCATTTCAGATATAGGTGTCGATAGGCATTTCAGATATAGGTGTCGATAGGCATTTCAGATATAGGTGTCGATAGGCATTTCAGATATAGGTGCCGATAGGCATTTCAGATATAGTTGCCGATTGGCATTTTAAAAATAGGTGCCGATAGGCATTTCAGATATAGAAGCCGATAGGCATTTAAAATATAGGTGCCGATAGGCATTCCAGATATGGTTGCCGATTGGCATTTCAAATATAGGTGCTGATAGGCATTTCAGATGTAGTTTCCGATAGGCATTTCAAAAATAGGTGTCGATAGGCATTTCAGATATAGGTGTCGATAGGCATTACAGATATAGGTGTCGATAGGCATTTCAGATATAGGTGTCGATAGGCATTTCAGATATAGCTGTCGATAGGCATTTCAGATATAGGTGTCGATAGGCATTTGAGATATAGGTGTCGATAGGCATTTCAGATATAGGTGTCGATAGGCTTTTTCAGATATAGGTGTCGATAGGCATTTCAGATATAGGTGCCGATAGGCATTTCAGATATAGTTGCCGATTGGCATTTTAAAAATAGGTGCCGATAGGCATTTCAGATATAGAAGCCGATAGGCATTTCAAATATAGGTGCCGATAGGCATTCCAGATATGGTTGCCGATTGGCATTTCAAATATAGGTGCTGATAGGCATTTCAGATGTAGTTTCCGATAGGCATTTCAAAAATAGGTGTCGATAGGCATTTCAGATATAGGTGTCGATAGGCATTTCAGATATAGGTGTCGATAGGCATTTCAGATATAGGTGTCGATAGGCATTTCAGATATAGGTGTCGATAGGCATTTCAGATATAGGTGTCGATAGGCATTTCAGATATAGGTGTCGATAGGCATTTCAGATATAGGTGTCGATAGGCATTTCAGATATAGGTGCCGATAGGCATTTCAGATATAGTTGCCGATTGGCATTTTAAAAATAGGTGCCGATGGGCATTTCAGATATAGAAGCCGATAGGCATTTCAAATATAGGTGCCGATAGGCATTCCAGATATGGTTGCCGATAGGCATTTCAAATATAGTTGCTGATAGGCATTTCAGATGTAGTTTCCGATAGGCATTTCAAAAATAGGTGTCGATAGGCATTTCAGATATAGGTGTCGATAGGCATTTCAGATATAGGTGTCGATAGGCATTTCAGATATAGGTGTCGTTAGGCATATCAGATATAGGTGTCGATAGGCATTTCAGATATAGGTGTCGATAGGCATTTCAGATATAGGTGTCGATAGGCATTTCAGATATAGGTGTCGATAGGCATTTCAGATATAGGTGTCGATAGGCATTTCAGATATAGGTGCCGATAGGCATTTCAGATATAGTTGCCGATTGGCATTTTAAAAATAGGTGCCGATAGGCATTTCAGATATAGAAGCCGATAGGCATTTCAAATATAGGTGCCGATAGGCATTCCAGATATGGTTGCCGATAGGCATTTCAAATAAAGGTGCTGATAGGCATTTCAGATGTAGTTTCCGATAGGCATTTCAAAAATAGGTGTCGATAGGCATTTCAGATATAGGTGTCGATAGGCATTTCAGATATAGGTGTCGATAGGCATTTCAGATATAGGTGTCGATAGGCATTTCAGATATAGGTGTCGATAGGCATTTCAGATATAGGTGTCGATAGGCACTTCAGATATAGGTGTCGATAGGCATTTCAGATATAGGTGTCGATAGGCATTTCAGATATAGGTGCCGATAGGCATTTCAGATATAGTTGCCGATTGGCATTTTAAAAATAGGTGCCGATAGGCATTTCAGATATAGAAGCCGATAGGCATTTCAAATATAGGTGCCGATAGGCATTCCAGATATGGTTGCCGATAGGCATTTCAAATATAGGTGCTGATAGGCATTTCAGATGTAGTTTCCGAAAGGCATTTCAAAAATAGGTGTCGATAGGCATTTCAGATATAGGTGTCGATAGGCATTTCAGATATAGGTGTCGATAGGCATTTCAGATATAGGTGTCGATAGGCATTTCAGATATAGGTGTCGTAAGGCATTTCAGATATAGGTGTCGATAGGCATTTCAGATATAGGTGTCGATAGGCATTTCAGATATAGGTGTCGATAGGCATTTCAGATATAGGTGCCGATAGGCATTTCAGATATAGTTGCCGATTGGCATTTTAAAAATAGGTGCCGATAGGCATTTCAGATATAGAAGCCGATAGGCATTTCAAATATAGGTGCCGATAGGCATTCCAGATATGGTTGCCGATAGGCATTTCAAATATAGGTGCTGATAGGCATTTCAGATGTAGTTTCCGATAGGCATTTCAAAAATAGGTGTCGATAGGCATTTCAGATATAGGTGTCGATAGGCATTTCAGATATAGGTGTCGATAGGCATTTCAGATATAGGTGTCGATAGGCATTTCAGATATAGGTGTCGATAGGCATTTCAGATATAGGTGTCGATAGGCATTTCAGATATAGGTGTCGATAGGCATTTCAGATATAGGTGTCGATAGGCATTTCAGATATAGGTGCCGATAGGCATTTCAGATATAGTTGCCGATTGGCATTTTAAAAATAGGTGCCTATAGGCATTTCAGATATAGAAGCCGATAGGCATTTCAAATATAGGTGCCGATAGGCATTCCAGATATGGTTGCCGATTGGCATTTCAAATATAGGTGCTGATAGGCATTTCAGATGTAGTTTCCGATAGGCATTTCAAAAATAAGTGTCGATAGGCATTTCAGATATACGTGTCGATAGGCATTTCAGATATAGGTGTCGATAGGCATTTCAGATATAGGTGTCGATAGGCATTTCAGATATAGGTGTCGATAGGCTTTTCAGATATAGGTGTCGATAGGCATTTCAGATATAGGTGTCGATAGGCATTTCAGATATAGGTGTCGATAGGCATTTCAGATATAGGTGCCGATAGGCATTTCAGATATAGTTGCCGATTGGCATTTTAAAAATAAGTGCCGATAGGCATTTCAGATATAGAAGCCGATAGGCATTTCAAATATAGGTGCCGATAGGCATTCCAGATATGGTTGCCGATTGGCATTTCAAATATAGGTGCTGATAGGCATTTCAGATGTAGTTTCCGAAAGGCATTTCAAAAATAGGTGTCGATAGGCATTTCAGATATAGGTGTCGATAGGCATTTCAGATATAGGTGTCGATAGGCATTTCAGATATAGGTGTCGATAGGCATTTCAGATATAGGTGTCAATAGGCATTTCAGATATAGGTGTCGATAGGCATTTCAGATATAGGTGTCGATAGGCATTTCAGATATAGGTGTCGATAGGCATTTCAGATATAGGTGCCGATAGGCATTTCAGATATAGTTGCCGATTGGCATTTTAAAAATAGGTGCCGATAGGCATTTCAGATATAGAAGCCGATAGGCATTTCAAATATAGGTGCCGATAGGCATTTCAGATATAGGTGTCGATAGGCATTTCAGATATAGGTGTCGATAGGCATTTCAGATATAGGTGTCGATAGGCATTTCAGATATAGGTGTCGATAGGCATTTCAGATATAGGTGTCGATAGGCATTTCAGATATAGGTGTCGATAGGCATTTCAGATATAGGTGTCGATAGGCATTTCAGATATAGGTGTCGATAGGCATTTCAGATATAGGTGTCGATAGGCATTTCAGATATAGGTGCCGATAGGCATTTCAGATATAGTTGCCGATTGGCATTTTAAAAATAGGTGCCGATAGGCATTTCAGATATAGAAGCCGATAGGCATTTCAAATATAGGTGCCGATAGGCATTTCAGATGTAGTTTCTGATAGGCATTTCAAAAATAGGTGTCGATAGGCATTTCAGATATAGGTGTCGATAGGCATTTCAGATATAGGTGTCGATAGGCATTTCAGATATAGGTGTCGATAGACATTTCAGATATAGGCGTCGATAGGCATTTCAGATATAAGTGTCGATAGGCATTTCAGATATAGGTGTCGATAGGCATTTCAGATATAGGTGTCGATAGGCATTTCAGATATAGGTGCCGATAGGCATTTCAGATATAGTTGCCGATAGGCATTTTAAAAATAGGTGCCGATAGGCATTTGAGATATAGAAGCCGATAGGCATTTCAAATATAGGTGCCGATAGGCATTCCAGATATGGTTGCCGATAGGCATTTTAAATATAGGTGCTGATAGGCATTTCAGATGTAGTTTCCGATAGGCATTTCAAAAATAGGTGTCGATAGGCATTTCAGATATAAGTGTCGATAGGCATTTCAGATATAGGTGTCGATAGGCATTTCAGATATAGGTGTCGATAGGCATTTCAGATATAGGTGTCGATAGGCATTTCAGATATAGGTGTCGATAGGCATTTCAGATATAGGTGTCGATAGGCATTTCAGATATAGGTGTCGATAGGCATTTCAGATATAGGTGTCGATAGGCATTTCAGATATAGGTGTCGATAGGCATTTCAGATATAGGTGCCGATAGGCATTTCAGATATAGTTGCCGATTGGCATTTTAAAAATAGGTGCCGATAGGCATTTCAGATATAGAAGCCGATAGGCATTTCAAATATAGGTGCCGATAGGCATTCCAGATATGGTTGCCGATAGGCATTTCAAATATAGGTGCTGATAGGCATTTCAGATGTAGTTTCCGATAGGCATTTCAAAAATAGGTGTCGATAGGCATTTCAGATATAGGTGTCGATAGGCATTTCAGATATAGGTGTCGATAGGCATTTCAGATATAGGTGTCGATAGGCATCTCAGATAAAGGTGTCGATAGGCATTTCAGATATAGGTGTCGATAGGCATTTCAGATATAGGTGTCGATAGGCATTTCAGATATAGGTGTCGATAGGCATTTCAGATATAGGTGTCGATAGGCATTTCAGATATAGGTGTCGATAGGCATTTCAGATATAGGTGTCGATAGGCATTTCAGATATAGGTGTCGATAGGCATTTCAGATATAGGTGTCGATAGGCATTTCAGATATAGGTGCCGATAGGCATTTCAGATATAGTTGCCGATTGGCATTTTAAAAATAGGTGCCGATAGGCATTTCAGATATAGAAGCCGATAGGCATTTAAAATATAGGTGCCGATAGGCATTCCAGATATGGTTGCCGATTGGCATTTCAAATATAGGTGCTTATAGGCATTTCAGATGTAGTTTCCGATAGGCATTTCAAAAATAAGTGTCGATAGGCATTTCAGATATAGGTGTCGATAGGCATTTCAGATATAGGTGTCGATAGGCATTTCAGATATAGGTGTCGATAGGCATTTCAGATATAGGTGTCGATAGGCATTTCAGATATAGGTGTCGATAGGCATTTCAGATATAGGTGTCGATAGGCATTTCAGATATAGGTGTCGATAGGCATTTTAGATATAGGTGTCGATAGGCATTTCAGATATAGTTGCCGATAGGCATTTCAGATATAGTTGCCGATTGGCATTTTAAAAATAGGTGCCGATAGGCATTTCAGATATAAAAGCCGATAGGCATTTCAAATATATGTGCCGATAGGCATTCCAGATATGGTTGCCGATAGGCATTTCAAATATAGGTGCTGATAGGCATTTCAGATGTAGTTTCCGATAGGCATTTCAAAAATAGGTGTCGATAGGCATTTCAGATATAGGTGTCGATAGGCATTACAGATATAGGTGTCGATAGGCATTTCAGATATAGGTGTCGATAGGCATTTCAGATATAGGTGTCGATAGGCATTTCAGATATAGGTGTCGATAGGCATTTGAGATATAGGTGTCGATAGGCATTTCAGATATAGGTGTCGATAGGCTTTTTCAGATATAGGTGTCGATAGGCATTTCAGATATAGGTGCCGATAGGCATTTCAGATATAGTTGCCGATTGGCATTTTAAAAATAGGTGCCGATAGGCATTTCAGATATAGAAGCCGATAGGCATTTCAAATATAGGTGCCGATAGGCATTCCAGATATGGTTGCCGATTGGCATTTCAAATATAGGTGCTGATAGGCATTTCAGATGTAGTTTCCGATAGGCATTTCAAAAATATGTGTCGATAGGCATTTCAGATATAGGTGTCGATAGGCATTTCAGATATAGGTGTCGATAGGCATTTCAGATATAGGTGTCGATAGGCATTTCAGATATAGGTGTCGATAGGCATTTCAGATATAGGTGTCGATAGGCATTTCAGATATAGGTGTCGATAGGCATTTCAGATATAGGTGTCGATAGGCATTTCAGATATAGGTGCCGATAGGCATTTCAGATATAGTTGCCGATTGGCATTTTAAAAATAGGTGCCGATAGGCATTTCAGATATAGAAGCCGATAGGCATTTCAAATATAGGTGCCGATAGGCATTCCAGATATGGTTGCCGATAGGCATTTCAAATATAGTTGCTGATAGGCATTTCAGATGTAGTTTCCGATAGGCATTTCAAAAATAGGTGTCGATAGGCATTTCAGATATAGGTGTCGATAGGCATTTCAGATATAGGTGTCGATAGGCATTTCAGATATAGGTGTCGTTAGGCATATCAGATATAGGTGTCGATAGGCATTTCAGATATAGGTGTCGATAGGCATTTCAGATATAGGTGTCGATAGGCATTTCAGATATAGGTGTCGATAGGCATTTCAGATATAGGTGTCGATAGGCATTTCAGATATAGGTGCCGATAGGCATTTCAGATATAGTTGCCGATTGGCATTTTAAAAATAGGTGCCGATAGGCATTTCAGATATAGAAGCCGATAGGCATTTCAAATATAGGTGCCGATAGGCATTCCAGATATGGTTGCCGATAGGCATTTCAAATAAAGGTGCTGATAGGCATTTCAGATGTAGTTTCCGATAGGCATTTCAAAAATAGGTGTCGATAGGCATTTCAGATATAGGTGTCGATAGGCATTTCAGATATAGGTGTCGATAGGCATTTCAGATATAGGTGTCGATAGGCATTTCAGATATAGGTGTCGATAGGCATTTCAGATATAGGTGTCGATAGGCACTTCAGATATAGGTGTCGATAGGCATTTCAGATATAGGTGTCGATAGGCATTTCAGATATAGGTGCCGATAGGCATTTCAGATATAGTTGCCGATTGGCATTTTAAAAATAGGTGCCGATAGGCATTTCAGATATAGAAGCCGATAGGCATTTCAAATATAGGTGCCGATAGGCATTCCAGATATGGTTGCCGATAGGCATTTCAAATATAGGTGCTGATAGGCATTTCAGATGTAGTTTCCGATAGGCATTTCAAAAATAGGTGTCGATAGGCATTTCAGATATAGGTGTCGATAGGCATTTCAGATATAGGTGTCGATAGGCATTTCAGATATAGGTGTCGATAGGCATTTCAGATATAGGTGTCGTAAGGCATTTCAGATATAGGTGTCGATAGGCATTTCAGATATAGGTGTCGATAGGCATTTCAGATATAGGTGTCGATAGGCATTTCAGATATAGGTGCCGATAGGCATTTCAGATATAGTTGCCGATTGGCATTTTAAAAATAGGTGCCGATAGGCATTTCAGATATAGAAGCCGATAGGCATTTCAAATATAGGTGCCGATAGGCATTCCAGATATGGTTGCCGATAGGCATTTCAAATATAGGTGCTGATAGGCATTTCAGATGTAGTTTCCGATAGGCATTTCAAAAATAGGTGTCGATAGGCATTTCAGATATAGGTGTCGATAGGCATTTCAGATATAGGTGTCGATAGGCATTTCAGATATAGGTGTCGATAGGCATTTCAGATATAGGTGTCGATAGGCATTTCAGATATAGGTGTCGATAGGCATTTCAGATATAGGTGTCGATAGGCATTTCAGATATAGGTGTCGATAGGCATTTCAGATATAGGTGCCGACAGGCATTTCAGATATAGTTGCCGATTGGCATTTTAAAAATAGGTGCCTATAGGCATTTCAGATATAGAAGCCGATAGGCATTTCAAATATAGGTGCCGATAGGCATTCCAGATATGGTTGCCGATTGGCATTTCAAATATAGGTGCTGATAGGCATTTCAGATGTAGTTTCCGATAGGCATTTCAAAAATAAGTGTCGATAGGCATTTCAGATATACGTGTCGATAGGCATTTCAGATATAGGTGTCGATAGGCATTTCAGATATAGGTGTCGATAGGCATTTCAGATATAGGTGTCGATAGGCTTTTCAGATATAGGTGTCGATAGGCATTTCAGATATAGGTGTCGATAGGCATTTCAGATATAGGTGTCGATAGGCATTTCAGATATAGGTGCCGATAGGCATTTCAGATATAGTTGCCGATTGGCATTTTAAAAATAAGTGCCGATAGGCATTTCAGATATAGAAGCCGATAGGCATTTCAAATATAGGTGCCGATAGGCATTCCAGATATGGTTGCCGATTGGCATTTCAAATATAGGTGCTGATAGGCATTTCAGATGTAGTTTCCGAAAGGCATTTCAAAAATAGGTGTCGATAGGCATTTCAGATATAGGTGTCGATAGGCATTTCAGATATAGGTGTCGATAGGCATTTCAGATATAGGTGTCGATAGGCATTTCAGATATAGGTGTCAATAGGCATTTCAGATATAGGTGTCGATAGGCATTTCAGATATAGGTGTCGATAGGCATTTCAGATATAAGTGTCGATAGGCATTTCAGATATAGGTGCCGATAGGCATTTCAGATATAGTTGCCGATTGGCATTTTAAAAATAGGTGCCGATGGGCATTTCAGATATAGAAGCCGATAGGCATTTCAAATATAGGTGCCGATAGACATTCCAGATATGGTTGCCGATAGGCATTTCAAATATAGGTGCTGATAGGCATTTCAGATGTAGTTGTCGATAGGCATTTCAAAAATAGGTGTCGATAGGCATTTCAGATATAGGTGTCGATAGGCATTTCAGATATAGGTGTCGATAGGCATTTCAGATATAGGTGTCGATAGGCATTTCAGATATAGGTGTCGATAGGCATTTCAGATATAGGTAGCGATAGGCATTTCAGATATAGTTGCCGATTGGCATTTTAAAAATATGTGCCGATAGGCATTTCAGATATAGAAGCCGATAGGCATTTCAAATATAGGTGCCGATAGGCATTCCAGATATGGTTGCCGATAGGCATTTCAAATAAAGGTGCTGATAGGCATTTCAGATGTAGTTTGCGATAGGCATTTCAAAAATAGGTGTCGATAGGCATTTCAGATATAGGTGTCGATAGGCATTTCAGATATAGGTGCCGATAGGCATTTCAAATATAGGTGTCGATAGGCATTTCAGATATAGGTGTCGATAGGCATTTCAGATATAGGTGTCTATAGGCATTTCAGATATAGGTGTCGATAGGCATTTCAGATATAGGTGCCGATAGGCATTTCAGATATAGTTGCCGATTGGCATTTTAAAAATAGGTGCCGATAGGCATTTCAGATATAGAAGCCGATAGGCATTTCAAATATAGGTGCCGATAGGCATTCCAGATATGGTTGCCGATAGGCATTTCAAATATAGGTGCTGATAGGCATTTCAGATGTAGTTTCCGATAGGCATTTCAAAAATAGGTGTCGATAGGCATTTCAGATATAGGTGTCGATAGGCATTTCAGATATAGGTGTCGATAGGCATTTCAGATATAGGTGTCGATAGGCATTTCAGATATAGGTGTCGATAGGCATTTCAGATATAGGTGTCGATAGGCATTTCAGATATAGGTGTCGATAGGCATTTCAGATATAGGTGCCGATAGGCATTTCAGATATAGTTGCCGATTGGCATTTTAAAAATAGGTGCCGATAGGCATTTCAGATATAGAAGCCGATAGGCATTTCAAATATAGGTGCCGATAGGCATTCCAGATATGGTTGCCGATAGGTATTTCAAATATAGGTGCTGATAGGCATTTCAGATGTAGTTTCCGATAGGCATTTCAAAAATAGGTGTCGATAGGCATTTCAGATATAGGTGTCGATAGGCATTTCAGATATAGGTGTCGATAGGCATTTCAGATATAGGTGTCGATAGGCATTTCAGATATAGGTGTCGATAGGCATTTCAGATATAGGTGTCGATAGGCATTTCAGATATAGGTGCCGATAGGCATTTCAGCTGATATAGTTGCCGATTGGCATTTTAAAAATTGGTGCCGATAGGCATTTCAGATATAGAAGCCGATAGCATTTCAAATATAGGTGCCGATAGGCATTTCCAGATATGGTTGCCGATAGGCATTTCAAATATAGGTGCTGATAGGCATTTCAGATGTAGTTTCCGATAGGCATTTCAAAAATAGGTGTCGATAGGCATTTCAGATATAGGTGTCGATAGGCATTCCAGATATAGGTGTCGATAGGCATTTCAGATATAGGTGTCGATAGGCATTTCAGATATAGGTGTCGATAGGCATTCAGATATAGGTGTCGATAGGCATTTCAGATATAGGTGTCGATAGGCATTTCAGATATAGGTGTCGATAGGCATTTCAGATATAGGTGTCGATAGGCATTTCAGATATAGGTGCCGATAGACATTTCAGATATAGTTGCCGATTGGCATTTTAAAAATAGGTGCCGATAGGCATTTCAGATATAGAAGCCGATAAGGCATTTCAAATATAGGTGCCGATAGGCATTCCAGATTTGGTTGCCGATAGGCATTTCAAATATCGGTGCTGATAGGCATTTCAGATGTAGTTTCCGATAGGCATTTCAAAAATAGGTGTCGATAGGCAATTTCAGATATAGGTGTCGATAGGCATTTCAGATATAGGTGTCGATAGGCATTTCAGATATAGGTGTCGATAGGCATTTCAGATATAGGTGTCGATAGGCATTTCAGATATAGGTGTCGATAGGCATTTCAGATATAGGTGTCGATAGGCATTTCAGATATAGGTGTCGATAGGCATTTCAGATATAGGTGTCGATAGGCATTTCAGATATAGGTGTCGATAGGCATTTCAGATATAGGTGTCGATAGGCATTTCAGATATAGGTGCCGATAGGCATTTCAGATATAGTTGCCGATTGGCATTTTAAAAATAGGTGCCGATAGGCATTTCAGATATAGAAGCCGATAGGCATTTCAAATATAGGTGCCGATAGGCATTTCAGATGTAGTTCCGATAGGCATTTCAAAAATAGGTGTCGATAGGCATTTCAGATATAGGTGTCGATAGGCATTTCAGATATAGGTGTCGATAGGCATTTCAGATATAGGTGTCGATAGACATTTCAGATATAGGTGTCGATAGGCATTTCAGATATAAGTGTCGATAGGCATTTCAGATATAGGTGTCGATAGGCATTTCAGATATAGGTGTCGATAGGCATTTCAGATATAGGTGCCGATAGGCATTTCAGATATAGTTGCCGATTGGCATTTTAAAAATAGGTGCCGATAGGCATTTGAGATATAGAAGCCGATAGGCATTTCAAATATAGGTGCCGATAGGCATTCCAGATATGGTTGCCGATAGGCATTTTAAATATAGGTGCTGATAGGCATTTCAGATGTAGTTTCCGATAGGCATTTCAAAAATAGGTGTCGATAGGCATTTCAGATATAAGTGTCGATAGGCATTTCAGATATAGGTGTCGATAGGCATTTCAGATATAGGTGTCGATAGGCATTTCAGATATAGGTGTCGATAGGCATTTCAGATATAGGTGTCGATAGGCATTTCAGATATAGGTGTCGATAGGCATTTCAGATATAGGTGTCGATAGGCATTTCAGATGTAGGTGTCGATAGGCATTTCAGATATAGGTGTCGATAGGCATTTCAGATATAGGTGCCGATAGGCATTTCAGATATAGTTGCCGATTGGCATTTTAAAAATAGGTGCCGATAGGCATTTCAGATATAGAAGCCGATAGGCATTTCAAATATAGGTGCCGATAGGCATTCCAGATATGGTTGCCGATAGGCATTTCAAATATAGGTGCTGATAGGCATTTCAGATGTAGTTTCCGATAGGCATTTCAAAAATAGGTGTCGATAGGCATTTCAGATATAGGTGTCGATAGGCATTTCAGATATAGATGTCGATAGGCATTTCAGATATAGGGGTCGAAGGGCATTTCAGATATAGGTGTCGATAGGCATTTCAGATATAGGTGTCGATAGGCCTTTCAGATATAGGTGCCGTTAGGCATTTCAGATATAGTTGCCGATTGGCATTTTAAAAATAGGTGCCGATAGGCACTTCAGATATAGAAGCCGATAGGCATTTCAAATATAGGTGCCGATAGGCATTCCAGATATGGTTGCCGATAGGCATTTCAAATATAGGTGCTGATAGGCATTTCGGATGTAGTTTCCGATAGGCATTTCAAAAATAGGTGTCGATAGGCATTTCAGATATAGGTGTCGATAGGCATTTCAGATATAGGTGTCGATAGGCATTTCAGATATAGGTGTCGATAGGCATTTCAGATATAGGTGTCGATAGGCATTTCAGATATAGGTGTCGATAGGCATTTCAGATATAGGTGTCGATAAGCATTTCAGATATAGGTGTCGATAGGCATTTCAGATATAGGTGTCGATAGGCATTTCAGATATAGGTGCCGATAGGCATTTCAGATATAGTTGCCGATTGGCATTTTAAAAATAGGTGCCGATAGGCATTTCAGATATAGAAGCCGATAGGCATTTCAAATATAGGTGCCGATAGGCATTCCAGATATGGTTGCCGATAGGCATTTCAAATATAGGTGCTGATAGGCATTTCAGATGTAGTTTCCGATAGGCATTTCAAAAATAGGTGTCGATAGGCATTTCAGATATAGGTGTCGATAGGCATTTCAGATATAGGTGTCGATAGGCATTTCAGATATAGGTGTCGATAGGCATTTCAGATATAGGTGTCGATAGGCATTTCAGATATAGGTGTCGATAGGCATTTCAGATATAGGTGTCGATAGGCATTTCAGATATAGGTGTCGATAGGCATTTCAGATATAGGTGTCGATAGGCATTTCAGATATAGTTGTCGATAGGCATTTCAGATATAGGTGCCGATAGGCATTTCAGATATAGTTGCCGATTGGCATTTTAAAAATAGGTGCCGATAGGCATTTCAGATATAGAAGCCGATAGGCATTTCAAATATAGGTGCCGATAGGCATTCCAGATATGGTTGCCGATAGGCATTTCAAATATAGGTGCTGATAGGCATTTCAGATGTAGTTTCCGATAGGCATTTCAAAAATAGGTGTCGATAGGCATTTCAGATATAGGTGTCGATAGGCATTTCAGATATAGGTGTCGATAGGCATTTCAGATATAGGTGTCGATAGGCATTTCAGATATAGGTGTCGATAGGCATTTCAGATATAGGTGTCGATAGGCATTTCTGATATAGGTGTCGATAGGCATTTCAGATATAGGTGTCGATAGGCATTTCAGATATAGGTGCCGATAGGCATTTCAGATATAGTTGCCGATTGGCATTTTAAAAATAGGTGCCGATAGGCATTTCAGACATAGAAGCCGATAGGCATTTCAAATATAGGTGCCGATAGGTATTCCAGATATGGTTGCCGATAGGCATTTCAAATATAGGTGCTGATAGGCATTTCAGATGTAGCTTCCGATAGGCATTTCAAAAATAGGTGTCGATAAGCATTTCAGATATAGTTGTCGATAGGCATTTCAGATATAGGTGTCGATAGGCATTTCAGATATAGGTGTCGATAGGCATTTCAGATATAGGTGTCGATAGGCATTTCAGATATAGGTGTCGATAGGCATTTCAGATATAGGTGTCGATAGGCATTTCAGATATAAGTGTCGATAGGCATTTCAGATATAGGTGCCGATAGGCATTTCAGATATAGTTGCCGATTGGCATTTTAAAAATAGGTGCCGATAGGCATTTCAGATATAGAAGCCGATAGGCATTTCAAATATAGGTGCCGATAGGCATTCCAGATATGGTTGCCGATAGGCATTTCAAATATAGGTGCTGATAGGCATTTCAGATGTAGTTTCCGAAAGGCATTTAAAAAATAGGTGTCGATAGGCATTTCAGATATAGGTGTCGATAGGCATTTCAGATATAGGTGTCGATAGGCATTTCAGATATAGGTGTCGATAGGCATTGCAGATATAGGTGTCGATAGGCATTTCAGATATAGGTGTCGATAGGCATTTCAGATATAGGTGTCGATAGGCATTTCAGATATAGGTGTCGATAGGCATTTCAGATATAGGTGTCGATAGGCATTTCAGATATAGGTGTCGATAGGCATTTCAAATATAGGTGCTGATAAGCATTTCAGATGTAGTTTCCGATAGGCATTTTAAAAATAGGTGTCGATAGGCATTTCAGATATAGGTGTCGATAGGCATTTCAGATATAGGTGTCGATAGGCATTTCAGATATAGGTGTCGATAGGCATTTCAGATATAGGTGTCGATAGGCATTTCAGATATAGGTGTCGATAGGCATTTCAGATATAGGTGTCGATAGGCATTTCAGATATAGGTGTCGATAGGCATTTCAGATATAGGTGTCGATAGGCATTTCAGATATAGGTGCCGATAGGCATTTCAGATATAGTTGCCGATTGGCATTTTAAAAATAGGTGCCGATAGGCATTTCAGATATAGAAGCCGATAGGCATTTCAAATATAGGTGCCGATAGGCATTCCAGATTTGGTTGCCGATAGGCATTTTAAATATCGGTGCTGATAGGCATTTCAGATGTAGTTTCCGATAGGCATTTCAAAAATAGGTGTCGATAGGCATTTCAGATATAGGTGTCGATAGGCATTTCAGATATAGGTGTCGATAGGCATTTCAGATATAGGTGTCGATAGGCATTTCAGATATAGGTGTCGATAGGCATTTCAGATATAGGTGTCGATAGGCATTTCAGATATAGGTGTCGATAGGCATTTCAGATATAGGTGTCGATAGGCATTTCAGATATAGGTGTCGATAGGCATTTCAGATATAGGTGTCGATAGGCATTTCAGATATAGGTGTCGATAGGCATTTCAGATATAGGTGCCGATAGGCATTTCAGATATAGTTGCCGATTGGCATTTTAAAAATAGGTGCCGATAGGCATTTCAGATATAGAAGCCGATAGGCATTTCAAATATAGGTGCCGATAGGCATTTCAGATGTAGTTTCCGATAGGCATTTCAAAAATAGGTGTCGATAGGCATTTCAGATATAGGTGTCGATAGGCATTTCAGATATAGGTGTCGATAGGCATTTCAGATATAGGTGTCGATAGACATTTCAGATATAGGTGTCGATAGGCATTTCAGATATAAGTGTCGATAGGCATTTCAGATATAGGTGTCGATAGGCATTTCAGATATAGGTGTCGATAGGCATTTCAGATATAGGTGCCGATAGGCATTTCAGATATAGTTGCCGATTGGCATTTTAAAAATAGGTGCCGATAGGCATTTCAGATATAGAAGCCGATAGGCATTTCAAATATAGGTGCCGATAGGCATTCCAGATATGGTTGCCGATAGGCATTTTAAATATAGGTGCTGATAGGCATTTCAGATGTAGTTTCCGATAGGCATTTCAAAAATAGGTGTCGATAGGCATTTCAGATATAGGTGTCGATAGGCATTTCAGATATAGGTGTCGATAGGCATTTCAGATATAGGTGTCGATAGGCATTTCAGATATAGGTGTCGATAGGCATTTCAGATATAGGTGTCGATAGGCATTTCAGATATAGGTGTCGATAGGCATTTCAGATATAGGTGTCGATAGGCATTTCAGATATAGGTGTCGATAGGCATTTCAGATATAGGTGTCGATAGGCATTTCAGATATAGGTGCCGATAGGCATTTCAGATATAGTTGCCGATTGGCATTTTAAAAATAGGTGCCGATAGGCATTTCAGATATAGAAGCCGATAGGCATTTCAAATATAGGTGCCGATAGGCATTCCAGATATGGTTGCCGATAGGCATTTCAAATATAGGTGCTGATAGGCATTTCAGATGTATTTTCCGATAGGCATTTCAAAAATAGGTGTCGATAGGCATTTCAGATATAGGTGTCGATAGGCATTTCAGATATAGATGTCGATAGGCATTTCAGATATAGGGGTCGAAAGGCATTTCAGATATAGGTGTCGATAGGCATTTCAGATATAGGTGTCGATAGGCCTTTCAGATATAGGTGCCGTTAGGCATTTCAGATATAGTTGCCGATTGGCATTTTAAAAATAGGTGCCGATAGGCACTTCAGATATAGAAGCCGATAGGCATTTCAAATATAGGTGCCGATAGGCATTCCAGATATGGTTGCCGATAGGCATTTCAAATATAGGTGCTGATAGGCATTTCAGATGTAGTTTCCGATAGGCATTTCAAAAATAGGTGTCGATAGGCATTTCAGATATAGGTGTCGATAGGCATTTCAGATATAGGTGTCGATAGGCATTTCAGATATAGGTGTCGATAGGCATTTCAGATATAGGTGTCGATAGGCATTTCAGATATAGGTGTCGATAGGCATTTCAGATATAGGTGTCGATAAGCATTTCAGATATAGGTGTCGATAGGCATTTCAGATATAGGTGTCGATAGGCATTTCAGATATAGGTGCCGATAGGCATTTCAGATATAGTTGCCGATTGGCATTTTAAAAATAGGTGCCGATAGGCATTTCAGATATAGAAGCCGATAGGCATTTCAAATATAGGTGCCGATAGGCATTCCAGATATGGTTGCCGATAGGCATTTCAAATATAGGTGCTGATAGGCATTTCAGATGTAGTTTCCGATAGGCATTTCAAAAATAGGTGTCGATAGGCATTTCAGATATAGGTGTCGATAGGCATTTCAGATATAGGTGTCGATAGGCATTTCAGATATAGGTGTCGATAGGCATTTCAGATATAGGTGTCGATAGGCATTTCAGATATAGGTGTCGATAGGCATTTCAGATATAGGTGTCGATAGGCATTTCAGATATAGGTGTCGATAGGCATTTCAGATATAGGTGTCGATAGGCATTTCAGATATAGGTGCCGATAAGCATTTCAGATATAGTTGCCGATTGGCATTTTAAAAATAGGTGCCGATAGGCATTTCAGATATAGAAGCCGATAGGCATTTCAAATATAGGTGCCGATAGGCATTCCAGATATGGTTGCCGATAGGCATTTCAAATATAGGTGCTGATAGGCATTTCAGATGTAGTTTCCGATAGGCATTTCAAAAATAGGTGTCGATAGGCATTTCAGATATAGGTGTCGATAGGCATTTCAGATATAGGTGTCGATAGGCATTTCAGATATAGGTGTCGATAGGCATTTCAGATATAGGTGTCGATAGGCATTTCAGATATAGGTGTCGATAGGCATTTCTGATATAGGTGTCGATAGGCATTTCAGATATAGGTGTCGATAGGCATTTCAGATATAGGTGCCGATAGGCATTTCAGATACAGTTGCCGATTGGCATTTTAAAAATAGGTGCTGATAGGCATTTCAGATATAGAAGCCGATAGGCATTTCAAATATAGGTGCCGATAGGTATTCCAGATATGGTTGCCGATAGGCATTTCAAATATAGGTGCTGATAGGCATTTCAGATGTAGCTTCCGATAGGCATTTCAAAAATAGGTGTCGATAAGCATTTCAGATATAGTTGTCGATAGGCATTTCAGATATAGGTGTCGATAGGCATTTCAGATATAGGTGTCGATAGGCATTTCAGATATAGGTGTCGATAGGCATTTCAGATATAGGTGTCGATAGGCATTTCAGATATAGGTGTCGATAGGCATTTCAGATATAAGTGTCGATAGGCATTTCAGATATAGGTGCCGATAGGCATTTCAGATATAGTTGCCGATTGGCATTTTAAAAATAGGTGCCGATAGGCATTTCAGATATAGAAGCCGATAGGCATTTCAAATATAGGTGCCGATAGGCATTCCAGATATGGTTGCCGATAGGCATTTCAAATATAGGTGCTGATAGGCATTTCAGATGTAGTTTCCGAAAGGCATTTAAAAAATAGGTGTCGATAGGCATTTCAGATATAGGTGTCGATAGGCATTTCAGATATAGGTGTCGATAGGCATTTCAGATATAGGTGTCGATAGGCATTTCAGATATAGGTGTCGATAGGCATTTCAGATATAGGTGTCGATAGGCATTTCAGATATAGGTGTCGATAGGCATTTCAGATATAGGTGTCGATAGGCATTTCAGATATAGGTGCCGATAGGCATTTCAGATATAGTTGCCGATTGGCATTAAAAATAGGTGCCGATAGGCTTTTCAGATATAGAAGCCGATAGGCATTTCAAATATAGGTGCCGATAGGCATTCCAGATATGGTTGCCGATAGGCATTTCAAATATAGGTGCTGATAGGCATTTCAGATGTAGTTTCCGATAGGCATTTCAAAAATAGGTGTCGATAGGCATTTCAGATATAGGTGTCGATAGGCATTTCAGATATAGGTGTCGATAGGCATTTCAGATATAGGTGTCGATAGGCATTTCAGATATAGGTGTCGATAGGCATTTTTAGATATAGGTGTCGATAGGCATTTCTGATATAGGTGTCGATAGGCATTTCAGATATAGGTGTCGATAGGCATTTCAGATATAGGTGCCGATAGGCATTTCAGATACAGTTGCCGATTGGCATTTTAAAAATAGGTGCTGATAGGCATTTCAGATATAGAAGCCGATAGGCATTTCAAATATAGGTGCCGATAGGTATTCCAGATATGGTTGCCGATAGGCATTTCAAATATAGGTGCTGATAGGCATTTCAGATGTAGCTTCCGATAGGCATTTCAAACATAGGTGTCGATAAGCATTTCAGATATAGTTGTCGATAGGCATTTCAGATATAGGTGTCGATAGGCATTTCAGATATAGGTGTCGATAGGCATTTCAGATATAGGTGTCGATAGGCATTTCAGATATAGGTGTCGATAGGCATTTCAGATATAGGTGTCGATAGGCATTTCAGATATAAGTGTCGATAGGCATTTCAGATATAGGTGCCGATAGGCATTTCAGATATAGTTGCCGATTGGCATTTTAAAAATAGGTGCCGATAGGCATTTCAGATATAGAAGCCGATAGGCATTTCAAATATAGGTGCCGATAGGCATTCCAGATATGGTTGCCGATAGGCATTTCAAATATAGGTGCTGATAGGCATTTCAGATGTAGTTTCCGAAAGGCATTTAAAAAATAGGTGTCGATAGGCATTTCAGATATAGGTGTCGATAGGCATTTCAGATATAGGTGTCGATAGGCATTTCAGATATAGGTGTCGATAGGCATTTCAGATATAGGTGTCGATAGGCATTTCAGATATAGGTGTCGATAGGCATTTCAGATATAGGTGTTGATAGGCATTTCAGATATAGGTGTCGATAGGCATTTCAGATATAGGTGCCGATAGGCATTTCAGATATAGTTGCCGATTGGCATTAAAAATAGGTGCCGATAGGCTTTTCAGATATAGAAGCCGATAGGCATTTCAAATATAGGTGCCGATAGGCATTCCAGATATGGTTGCCGATAGGCATTTCAAATATAGGTGCTGATAGGCATTTCAGATGTAGTTTCCGATAGGCATTTCAAAAACAGGTGTCGATAGGCATTTCAGATATAGGTGTCGATAGGCATTTCAGATATAGGTGTCGATAGGCATTTCAGATATAGGTGTCGATAGGCATTTCAGATATAGGTGTCGATAGGCATTTCAGATATAGGTGTCGATAGGCATTTCAGATATAGGTGTCGATAGGCATTTCAGATATAGGTGTCGATAGGCATTTCAGATATAGGTGTCGATAGGCATTTCAGATATAGGTGCCAATAGGCATTTCAGATATAGTTGCCGATTGGCATTTAAAAATAGGTGCCGATAGGCTTTTCAGATATAGTTGCCGATAGGCATTTCAAATATAGGTGCCGATAGGCATTCCAGATATGGTTGCCGATAGGCATTTCAAATATAGGTGCTGATAGGCATTTCAGATGTAGTTTCCGATAGGCATTTCAAAAATAGGTGTCGATAGGCATTTCAGATATAGGTGTCGATAGGCATTTCAAATATAGGTGTCGATAGGCATTTCAGATATAGGTGTCGATAGGCATTTCAGATATAGGTGTCGATAGGCATTTCAGATATAGGTGTCGATAGGCATTTCAGATATAGGTGCCGATAGGCATTTCAGATATAGTTGCCGATTGGCATTTTAAAAATAGGTGCCGATAGGCATTTCAGATATAGAAGCCGATAGGCATTTCAAATATTGGTGCCGATAGGCATTCCAGATATGGTTGCCGATAGGCATTTCAAATATAGGTGCTGATAGGCATTTCAGATGTAGTTTCCGATAGGCACTTCAAAAATAGGTGTCGATAGGCATTTCAGATATAGGTGTCGATAGGCATTTCAGATATAGGTGTCAATAGGCATTTCAGATATAGGTGTCGATAGGCATTTCAGATATATTTGTCGATAGGCATTTCAGATATAGGTGTCGATAGGCATTTCAGATATAGGTGTCGATAGGCATTTCAGATATAGGTGTCGATAGACATTTCAGATATAGGTGTCGATAGGCATTTCAGATATAGGTGTCGATAGGCATTTCAGATATAGGTGCCGATAGGCATTTCAGATATAGTTGCCGATTGGCATTTTTAAAATAGGTGCCGATAGGCATTTCAGATATAGAAGCCGATAGGCATTTCAAATATAGGTGCCGATAGGCATTCCAGATATGGTTGCCGATAGGCATTTCAAATGTAGGTGCTGATAGGCATTTCAGATGTAGTTTCCGATAGGCATTTCAAAAATAGGTGTCGATAGGCATTTCAGATATAGGTGTCGATAGGCATTTCAGATATAGGTGTCGATAGGCATTTCAGATATAGGTGTCGATAGGCATTTCAGATATAGGTGTCGATAGGCATTTTAGATATAGGTGTCGATAGGCATTTCAGATATAGGTGTCGATAGACATTTCAGATATAAGTGCCGATAGGCATTTCAGATATAGTTGCCGATTGGCATTTTAAAAATAGGTGCCGATAGGCATTTCAGATATAGAAGCCGATAGGCATTTCTAATATAGGTGCCGATAGGCATTCCAGATATGGTTGCCGATAGGCATTTGAAATATAGGTGCTGATAGGCATTTCAGATGTAGTTTCCGATAGGCATTTCAAAAATAGGTGTCGATAGGCATTTCAGATATAGGTGTCGATAGGCATTTCAGATATATGTGTCGATAGGCATTTCAGATATAGGTGCCGATAGGCATTTCAGATATAGTTGCCGATTGGCATTTTAAAAATAGGTGCCGATAGGCTTTTCAGATATAGAAGCCGATAGGCATTTCAAATATATGTGCTGATAGGCATTCCAGATATGGTTGCCGATAGGCATTTCAAATATAGGTGCTGATAGGCATTTCAGATGTAGTTTCCGATAGGCATTTCAAAAATAGGTGTCGATAGGCATTTCAGATATAGGTGTCGATAGGCATTTCAGATATAGGTGTCGATAGGCATTACAGATATAGGTGTCGATAGGCATTTCAGATATAGGTGTCGATAGGCATTTCAGATATAGGTGTCGATAGGCATTTCAGATATAGGTGTCGATAGGCATTTCAGATATAGGTGTCGATAGGCATTTCAGATATAGGTGTCGATAGCCATTTCAGATATAAGTGCCGATAAGCATTTCAGATATAGTTGCCGATTGGCATTTTAAAAATAGGTGCCGATAGGCATTTCAGATATAGAAGCCGATAGGCATTTCAAATATAGGTGCCGATAAGCATTCCAGATATGGTTGCCGATAGGCATTTGAAATATAGGTGCTGATAGGCATTTCAGATGTAGTTTCCGATAGGCATTTCAAAAATAGGTGTCGATAGGCATTTCAGATATAGGTGTCGATAGGCATTTCAGATATAGGTGTCGATAGGCATTTCAGATATAGGTGTCGATAGGCATTTCAGATATAGGTGCCGATAGGCATTTCAGATATAGTTGCCGATTGGTATTTTAAAAATAGGTGCCGATAGGCATTTCAGATATAGAAGCCGATAGGCATTTCAAATATAGGTGCCGATAGGCATTCCAGATAAGATTGCCGATAGGCATTTCAAATATAGGTGCTGATAGGCATTTCAGATGTAGTTTCCGATAGGCATTTCAAAAATAGGTGTCGATAGGCATTTCAGATATAGGTGTCGATAGGCATTTCAGATATAGGTGTCGATAGGCATTTCAGATATAGGTGTCGATAGGCATTTCAGATATAGGTGTCGATAGGCATTTCAGATACAGGTGTCGATAGGCATTTCAGATATAGGTGTCGATAGGCATTTCAGATATAGGTGTCGATAAGCATTTCAGATATAGGTGCCGATAGGCATTTCAGATATAGTTGCCGATTGGCATTTTAAAAATAGGTGCCGATAGGCATTTCAGATATAGAAGCCGATAGGCATTTCAAATATAGGTGCCGATAGGCATTCCAGATATGGTTGCCGATAGGCATTTCAAATATAGGTGCTGATAGGCATTTCAGATGTAGTTTCCGATAGGCATTTCAAAAATAGGTGTCGATAGGCATTTCAGATATAGGTGTCGATAGGCATTTCAGATATAAGTGTCGATAGGCATTTCAGATATAGGTGTCGATAGGCATTTCAGATATAGGTGTCGATAGGCATTTCAGATATAGGTGTCGATAGGCATTTCAGATATAGGTGTCGATAGGCATTTCAGATATAGGTGTCGATAGGCATTTCAGATATAGGTGTCGATAGGCATTTCAGATATAGGTGTCGATAGGCATTTCAGATATAGTTGCCGATTGGCATTTAAAAATAGGTGCCGATAGGCATTTCAGATATAGAAGCCGATAGGCATTTCAAATATAGGCGCCGATAGGCATTCCAGATATGGTTGCCGATAGGCATTTCAAATATAGGTGCTGATAGGCATTTCAGATGTAGTTTCCGATAGGCATTTCAAAAATAGGTCTCGATAGGCATTTCAGATATAGGTGTCGATAGGCATTTCAGATATAGGTGTCGATAGGCATTTCAGATATAGGTGTCGATAGGCATTTCAGATATAGGTGTCGATAGGCATTTCAGATATAGGTGTCGATAGGCATTTCAGATATAGGTGTCGATAGGCATTTCAGATATAGGTGCAGATAGGCATTTCAGATATAGTTGCCGATTGGCATTTTAAAAATAGGTGTCGATAGGCATTTCAGATATAGGTGTCGATAGGCATTTCAGATATAGGTGTCGATAGGCATTTCAAATATAGGTGCCGATAGGCATTCCAGATATGGTTGCCGATAGGCATTTCAAATATAGGTGCTGATAGGCATTTCAGATGTAGTTTCCGATAGGCACTTCAAAAATAGGTGTCGATAGGCATTTCAGATATAGGTGTCGATAGGCATTTCAGATATAGGTGTCGATAGGCATTTCAGATATAGGTGTCGATAGGCATTTCAGATATAGGTGTCGATAGGCATTTCAGATATAGGTGCCGATAGGCATTTCAGATATAGTTGCCGATTGGCATTTTAAAAATAGGTGCCGATAGGCATTTCAGATATAGAAGCCGATAGGCATTTCAAATATAGGTGCCGATAGGCATTCCAGATATGGTTGCCGATAGGCATTTCAAATATAGGTGCTGATAGGCATTTCAGATGTAGTTTCCGATAGGCATTTCAAAAATAGGTGTCGATAGGCATTTCAGATATAGGTGTCGATAGGCATTTCAGATATAGGTGTCGATAGGCATTTCAGATATAGGTGTCGATAGGCATTTCAGATATAGGTGTCGATAGGCATTTCAGATATAGGTGCCGATAGGCATTTCAGATATAGTCGCCGATTGGCATTTAAAAATAGGTGCCGATAGGCATTTCAGATATAGAAGCCGATAGGCATTTCAAATATAGGTGCCGATAGGCATTCCAGATATGGTTGCCGATAGGCATTTCAAATATAGGTGCTGATAGGCATTTCAGATGTAGTTTCCAATAGGCATTTCAAAAATAGGTGTCGATAGGCATTTCAGATATAGGTGTCGATAGGCATTTCAGATATAGGTGTCGATAGGGATTTCAGATATAGGTGTCGATAGGCATTTCAGATATAGGTGTCGATAGGCATTTCAGATATAGGTGTCGATAGGCATTTCAGATATAGGTGTCGATAGGCATTTCAGATATAGGTGTCGATAGGCATTTCAGATATAGGTGCCGATAGGCATTTCAGATATAGTTGCCGATTGGCATTTTAAAAATAGGTGCCGATAGGCATTTCAGATATAGAAGCCGATAGGCATTTCAAATATAGGTGCCGATAGGCATTCCAGATATGGTTGCCGATAGGCATTTCAAATATAGGTGCTGATAGGCATTTCAGATGTAGTTTCCGATAGGCATTTCAAAAATAGGTGTCGATAGGCATTTCAGATATAGGTGTCGATAGGCATTTCAGATATAGGTGTCGATAGGCATTTCAGATATAGGTGTCGATAGGCATTTCAGATATAGGTGTCGATAGGCATTTCAGATATAGGTGTCGATAGGCATTTCAGATATAGGTGTCGATTGGCATTTCAGATATAGGTGTCGATAGGCATTTCAGATATAAGTGCCGATAGGCATTTCAGATATAGTTGCCGATTGGCATTTTAAAAATAGGTGCCGATAGGCATTTCAGATATAGAAGCCGATAGGCATTTCAAATATAGGTGCCGATAGGCATTCCAGATATGGTTGCCGATAGGCATTTGAAATATAGGTGCTGATAGGCATTTCAGATGTAGTTTCCGATAGGCATTTCAAAAATAGGTGTCGATAGGCATTTCAGATATAGGTGTCGATAGGCATTTCAGATATAGGTGTCGATAGGCAATTCAGATATAGGTGTCGATAGGCATTTCATATATAGGTGCCGATAGGCATTTCAGAAATAGTTGCCGATTGGCATTTTAAAAATAGGTGCCGATAGTCATTTCAGATATAGAAGCCGATAGGCATTTCAAATATAGGTGCCGATAGGCATTCCAGATATGGTTGCCGATAGGCATTTCAAATATAGGTGCTGATAGGCATATTAGATGTAGTTTCCGATAGGCATTTCAAAAATAGGTGTCGATAGGCATTTCAGATATAGGTGTCGACAGGCATTTCAGATATAGGTGTCGATAGGCATTACAGATATAGGTGTCGATAGGCATTTCAGATATAGGTGTCGATAGGCATTTCAGATATAGGTGTCGATAGGCATTTCAGATATAGGTGTCGATAGGCATTTCAGATATAGGTGTCGATAGGCATTTCAGATATAGGTGTCGATAGGCATTTCAGATATAAGTGCCGATAGGCATTTCAGATATAGTTGCCGATTGGCATTTTAAAAATAGGTGCCGATAGGCATTTCAGATATAGAAGCCGATAGGCATTTCAAATATAGGTGCCGATAGGCATTCCAGATATGGTTGCCGATAGGCATTTGAAATATAGGTGCTGATAGGCATTTCAGATGTAGTTTCCGATAGGCATTTCAAAAATAGGAGTCGATAGGCATTTCAGATATAGGTGTCGATAGGCATTTCAGATATAGGTGTCGATAGGCATTTCAGATATAGGTGTCGATAGGCATTTCAGATATAGGTGCCGATAGGCATTTCAGATATAGTTGCCGATTGGCATTTTAAAAATAGGTGCCGATAGGCATTTCAGATATAGAAGCCGATAGGCACTTCAAATATAGGTGCCGATAGGCATTCCAGATATGGTTGCCGATAGGCATTTCAAATATAAGTGCTGATAGGCATATCAGATGTAGTTTCCGATAGGCATTTCAAAAATAGGTGTCGATAGGCATTTCAGATATAGGTGTCGATAGGCATTTCAGATATAGGTGTCAATAGGCATTTCAGATATAGGTGTCGATAGGCATTTCAGATATAGGTGTCGATAGGCATTTCAGATATAGGTGTCGATAGGCATTTGAGATATAGGTGTCGATAGGCATTTCAGATATAGGTGTCGATAGGCATTTCAGATATAGGTGTCGATATGCATTTCAGATATAGGATGCGATAGGCATTTCAGATATAGTTGCCGATTGGCATTTTAAAAATAGGTGCCGATAGGCATTTCAGATATAGAAGCCGATAGGCATTTCAAATATAGGTGCCGATAGGCATTTCAGATATGGTTGCCGATAGGCATTTCAAATATAGGTGCTGATAGGCATTTCAGATGTAGTTTCCGATAGGCATTTCAAAAATAGGTGTCGATAGGCATTTCAGATATAGGTGTCGATAGGCATTTCAGATATAGGTGTCGATAGGCATTTCAGATATAGGTGTCGATAGGCATTTCAGATATAGGTGTCGATAGGCATTTCAGATATAGGTGTCGATAGGCATTTCAGATATAGGTGCCGAAAGGCATTTCAGATATAGTTGCCGATTGGCATTTTAAAAATAGGTGCCGATAGGCATTTCAGATATAGAAGCCGATAGGCATTTCAAATATAGGTGCTGATAGGCATTTCAGATGTAGTTTCCGATAGGCATTTCAAAAATAGGTGTCGATAGGCATTTCAGATATAGGTGTCGATAGGCATTTCAGATATAGGTGTCAATGGGCATTTCAGATATAGGTGTCGATAGGCATTTCAGATATAGGTGTCGATAGGCATTTCAGATATAGGTGTCGATAGGCATTTCAGATATAGGTGTCGATAGGCATATCAGATATAGGTGTCGATAGGCATTTCAGATATAGGTGTCGATAGGCATTTCAGATATAGGTGCCGATAGGCATTTCAGATATAGTTGCCGATTGGCATTTTAAAAATAGGTGCCGATAGGCATTTCAGATATAGAAGCCGATAGGCATTTCAAATATAGGTGCCGATAGGCATTCCAGATATGGTTGCCGATAGGCATTTCAAATATAGGTGCTGATAGGCATTTCAGATGTAGTTTCCGATAGGCATTTCAAAAATAGGTGTCGATAGGCATTTCAGATATAGGTGTCGATAGGCATTTCAGATATAGGTGTCGATAGGCATTTCAGATATAGGTGTCGATAGGCATTTCAGATATAGGTGTCGATAGGCATTTCAGATATAGGTGTCGATAGGCATTTCAGATATAGGTGCCGATAGGCATTTCAGATATAGTTGCCGATTGGCATTTTAAAAATAGGTGCCGATAGGCATTTCAGATATAGAAGCCGATAGGCATTTCAAATATAGGTTCCGATAGGCATTCCAGATATGGTTGCCGATAGGCATTTCAAATATAGGTGCTGATAGGCATTTCAGATGTAGTTTCCGATAGGCATTTCAAAAATAGGTGTCGATAGGCATTTCAGATATAGGTGTCGATAGGCATTTCAGATATAGGTGTCGATAGGCATTTCAGATATAGGTGTCGATAGGCATTTCAGATATAGGTGTCGATAGGCATTTCAGATATAGGTGTCGATAGGCATTTCAGATAAAGGTGTCGATAGGCATTTCAGATATAGGTGTCGATAGGCATTTCAGATATAGGTGTCTCTAGGCATTTCAGATATAGGTGCTGATAGGCATTTCAGATATAGTTGCCGATTGGCATTTTAAAAATAGGTGCCGATAGGCATATTAGATATAGAAGCCGATAGGCATTTCAAATATAGGTGCCGATAGGCATTCCAGATATGGTTGCCGATAGGCATTTCAAATATAGGTGCTGATAGGCATTTCAGATGTAGTTTCCGATAGGCATTTCAAAAATAGGTGTCGATAGGCATTTCAGATATAGGTGTCGATAGGCATTTCAGATATAGGTGTCGATAGGCATTTCAGATATAGGTGTCAATAGGCATTTCAGATATAGGTGTCGATAGGCATTTCAGATATAGGTGTCTCTAGGCATTTCAGATATAGGTGCTGATAGGCATTTCAGATATAGTTGCCGATTGGCATTTTAAAAATAGGTGCCGATAGGCATTTCAGATATAGAAGCCGATAGGCATTTCAAATATAGGTGCCGATAGGCATTCCAGATATGGTTGCCGATAGGCATTTCAAATATAGGTGCTGATAGGCATTTCAGATGTAGTTTCCGATAGGCATTTCAAAAATAGGTGCCGATAGGCATTTCAGATATAGTTGCCGATTGGCATTTTAAAAATAGGTGCCGATAGGCATTTCAGATATAGAAGCCGATAGGCATTTCAAATATAGGTGCCGATAGGCATTCCAGATATGGTTGCCGATAGGCATTTCAAATATAGGTGCTGATAGGCATTTCAGATGTAGTTTCCGATAGGCATTTCAAAAATAGGTGTCGATAGGCATTTCAGATATAGGTGTCGATAGGCATTTCAGATATAGGTGTCGATAGGCATTTCAGATATAGGTGTCGATAGGCATTTCAGATATAGGTGTCGATAGGCATTTCAGATATAGGTGTCGATAGGCATTTCAGATATAGGTGTCGATAGGCATTTCAGATATAGGTGTCGATAAGCATTTCAGATATAGGTGCCGATAGGCATTTCAGATATAGTTGCCGATTGGCATTTTAAAAATAGGTGCCGATAGGCATTTCAGATATAGAAGCCGATAGGCATTTCAAATATAGGTGCCGATAGGCATTCCAGATATGGTTGCCGATAGGCATTTCAAATATAGGTGCTGATAGGCATTTCAGATGTAGTTTCCGATAGGCATTTCAAAAATAGGTGTCGATAGGCATTTCAGATATAGGTGTCGATAGGCATTTCAGATATAAGTGTCGATAGGCATTTCAGATATAGGTGTCGGTAGGCATTTCAGATATAGGTGTCGATAGGCATTTCAGATATAGGTGTCGATAGGCATTTCAGATATAGGTGTCGATAGGCATTTCAGATATAGGTGTCGATAGGCATTTCAGATATAGGTGTCGATAGGCATTTCAGATATAGGTGTCGATAGGCATTTCAGATATAGTTGCCGATTGGCATTTAAAAATAGGTGCCGATAGGCATTTCAGATATAGAAGCCGATAGGCATTTCAAATATAGGCGCCGATAGGCATTCCAGATATGGTTGCCGATAGGCATTTCAAATATAGGTGCTGATAGGCATTTCAGATGTAGTTTCCGATAGGCATTTCAAAAATAGGTCTCGATAGGCATTTCAGATATAGGTGTCGATAGGCTTTTCAGATATAGGTGTCGATAGGCATTTCAGATATAGGTGTCGATAGGCATTTCAGATATAGGTGTCGATAGGCATTTCAGATATAGGTGTCGATAGGCATTTCAGATATAGGTGTCGATAGGCATTTCAGATATAGGTGCAGATAGGCATTTCAGATATAGTTGCCGATTGGCATTTTAAAAATAGGTGCCGATAGGCATTTCAGATATAGAAGCCGATAGGCATTTCAAATATAGGTGCCGATAGGCATTCCAGATATGGTTGCCGATAGGCATTTCAAATATAGGTGCTGATAGGCATTTCAGATGTAGTTTCCGATAGGCACTTCAAAAATAGGTGTCGATAGGCATTTCAGATATAGGTGTCGATAGGCATTTCAGATATAGGTGTCGATAGGCATTTCAGATATAGGTGTCGATAGGCATTTCAGATATAGGTGTCGATAGGCATTTCAGATATAGGTGCCGATAGGCATTTCAGATATAGTTGCCGATTGGCAATTTAAAAATAGGTGCCGATAGGCATTTCAGATATAGAAGCCGATAGGCATTTCAAATATAGGTGCTGATAGGCATTCCAGATATGGTTGCCGATAGGCATTTCAAATATAGGTGCTGATAGGCATTTCAGATGTAGTTTCCGATAGGCATTTCAAAAATAGGTGTCGATAGGCATTTCAGATATAGGTGTCGATAGGCATTTCAGATATAGGTGTCGATAGGCATTTCAGATATAGGCGTCGATAGGCATTTCAGATATAGGTGTCGATAGGCATTTCAGATATAGGTGCCGATAGGCATTTCAGATATAGTCGCCGATTGGCATTTAAAAATAGGTGCCGATAGGCATTTCAGATATAGAAGCCGATAGGCATTTCAAATATAGGTGCCGATAGGCATTCCAGATATGGTTGCCGATAGGCATTTGAAATATAGGTGCTGATAGGCATTTCAGATGTAGTTTCCGATAGGCATTTCAAAAATAGGTGTCGATAGGCATTTCAGATATAGGTGTCGATAGGCATTTCAGATATAGGTGTCGATAGGGATTTCAGATATAGGTGTCGATAGACATTTCAGATATTGGTGTCGATAGGCATTTCAGATATAGGTGTCGATAGGCATTTCAGATATAGGTGTCGATAGGCATTTTAAAAATAGGTGCCGATAGGCATTTCAGATATAGAAGCCGATAGGCATTTCAAATATAGGTGCCGATAGGCATTCCAGATATGGTTGCCGATAGGCATTTCAAATATAGGTGCTGATAGGCATTTCAGATGTAGTTTCCGATAGGCATTTCAAAAATAGGTGTCGATAGGCATTTCAGATATAGGTGTCGATAGGCATTTCAGATATAGGTGTCGATAGGCATTTCAGATATAGGTGTCGATAGGCATTTCAGATATAGGTGTCGATAGGCATTTCAGATATAGGTGTCGATAGGCATTTCAGATATAGGTGTCGATTGGCATTTCAGATATAGGTGTCGATAGGCATTTCAGATATTAATGCCGATAGGCATTTCAGATATAGTTGCCGATTGGCATTTTAAAAATAGGTGCCGATAGGCATTTCAGATATAGAAGCCGATAGGCATTTCAAATATAGGTGCCGATAGGCATTCCAGATATGGTTGCCGATAGGCATTTGAAATATAGGTGCTGATAGGCATTTCAGATGTAGTTTCCGATAGGCATTTCAAAAATAGGTGTCGATAGGCATTTCAGATATAGGTGTCGATAGGCATTTCAGATATAGGTGTCGATAGGCATTTCAGATATAGGTGTCGATAGGCATTTCAGATATAGGTGCCGATAGGCATTTCAGATATAGTTGCCGATTGGCATTTTAAAAATAGGTGCCGATAGGCATTTCAGATATAGAAGCCGATAGGCACTTCAAATATAGGTGCCGATAGGCATTCCAGATATGGTTGCCGATAGGCATTTCAAATATAAGTGCTGATAGGCATATCAGATGTAGTTTCCGATAGGCATTTCAAAAATAGGTGTCGATAGGCATTTCAGATATAGGTGTCGATAGGCATTTCAGATATAGGTGTCAATAGGCATTTCAGATATAGGTGTCGATAGGCATTTCAGATATAGGTGTCGATAGGCATTTCAGATATAGGTGTCGATAGGCATTTGAGATATAGGTGTCGATAGGAATTTCAGATATAGGTGTCGATAGGCATTTCAGATATAGGTGTCGATATGCATTTCAGATATAGGTGCCGATAGGCATTTCAGATATAGTTGCCGATTGGCATTTTAAAAATAGGTGCCGATAGGCATTTCAGATATAGAAGCCGATAGGCATTTCAAATATAGGTGCCGATAGGCATTCCAGATATGTTTGCCGATAGGCATTTCAAATATAGGTGCTGATAGGCATTTCAGATGTAGTTTCCGATAGGCATTTCAAAAATAGGTGTCGATAGGCATTTCAGATATAGGTGTCGATAGGCATTTCAGATATAGGTGTCGATAGGCATTTCAGATATAGGTGTCGATAGGCATTTCAGATATAGGTGTCGATAGGCATTTCAGATATAGGTGTCGATAGGCATTTCAGATATAGGTGTCGATAGGCATTTCAGATATAGGTGTCGATAGGCATTTCAGATATAGGTGTCGATAGGCATTTCAGATATAGGTGTCGATAGGCATTTCAGATATAGGTGTCGATAAGCATTTCAGATATAGGTGCCGATAGGCATTTCAGATATAGTTGCCGATTGGCATTTTAAAAATAGGTGCCGATAGGCATTTCAGATATAGAAGCCGATAGGCATTTCAAATATAGGTGCCGATAGGCATTCCAGATATGGTTGCCGATAGGCATTTAAATTATAGGTGCTGATAGGCATTTCAGATGTAGTTTCCGATAGGCACTTCAAAAATAGGTGTCGATAGGCATTTCAGATATAGGTGTCGATAGGCATTTCAGATATAGGTGTCGATAGGCATTTCAGATATAGGTGTCGATAGGCATTTCAGATATAGGTGTCGATAGGCATTTCAGATATAGGTGTCGATAGGCATTTCAGATATAAGTGTCGATAGGCATTTCAGATATAGGTGTCGATAGGCATTTCAGATATAGGTGCCGATAGGCATTTCAGATATAGTTGCCGATTGGCATTTTAAAAATAGGTGCCGATAGGCATTTCAGATATAGAAGCTGATAGGCATTTCAAATATAGGTGCCGATAGGCATTTCAGATATGGTTGCCGATAGGCATTTCAAATATAGATGCTGATAGGCATTTCAGATGTAGTTTCCGATAGGCATTTCAAAAATAGGTGTCGATAGGCATTTCAGATATAGGTGTCGATAGGCATTTCAGATATAGGTGTCGATAGGCATTACAGATATAGGTGTCGATAGGCATTTCAGATATAGGTGTCGATAGGCATTTCAGATATAGGTGTCGATAGGCATTTCAGATATAGGTGTCGATAGGCATTTCAGATATAGGTGTCGATAGGCATTTCAGATATGGGTGTCGATAGGCATTTCAGATATAAGTGCCGATAGGCATTTCAGATATAGTTGCCGATTGGCATTTTAAAAATAGGTGCCGATAGGCATTTCAGATATAGAAGCCGATAGGCATTTCAAATATAGGTGCCGATAGGCATTCCAGATATGGTTGCCGATAGGCATTTGAAATATAGGTGCTGATAGGCATTTCAGATGTAGTTTCCGATAGGCATTTCAAAAATAGGTGTCGATAGGCATTTCAGATATAGTTGCCGATTGGCATTTTAAAAATAGGTGCCGATAGGCATTTCAGATATAGAAGCCGATAGGCATTTCAAATATAGGTGCCGATAGGCATTCCAGATATGGTTGCCGATAGGCATTTCAAATATAGGTGCTGATAGGCATTTCAGATGTAGTTTCCGATAGGCATTTCAAAAATAGGTGCCGATAGGCATTTCAGATATAGGTGCTGATAGGCATTTCAGACATGGTTGCCGATTGGCATTTTAAAAATAGGTGCCGATAGGCATTTCAGATATAGAAGCCGATAGGCATTTCAAATATAGGTGCCGATAGGCATTCCAGATATGTTTGCCGATACGCATTTCAAATATAGGTGCTGATAGGCATTTCAGATGTAGTTTCCGATAGGCATTTCAAAAATAGGTGCCGATAGGCATTTCAGATATAGGTGCCGATAGGCATTTCAGATATAGTTGCCGATTGGCATTTTAAAAATAGGTGCCGATAGGCATTTCAGATATAGAAGCCGATAGGCATTTCAAATATAGGTGCCGATAGGCATTTCAGATATAGAAGCCGATAGGCATTTCAAATATAGGTGCCGATAGGCATTCCAGATATGGTTGCCGATAGGCATTTCAAATATAGGTGCTGATAGGCATTTCAGATGTAGTTTCCGATAGGCTTTTCAAAAATAGGTGTCGATAGGCATTTCAGATATAGGTGTCGATAGGCATTTCAGATATAGGTGTCGATAGGCATTTCAGATATAGGTGTCGATAGGCATTTCAGATATAGGTGTCGATAGGCATTTCAGATATAGGTGTCGATAGGCATTTCAGATATAGGTGCCGATAGGCATTTCAGATATAGTTGCCGATTGGCATTTTAAAAATAGGTGCCGAAAGGCATTTCAGATATAGAAGCCGATAGGCATTTCAAATATAGGTGCTGATAGGCATTTCAGATGTAGTTTCCGATAGGCATTTCAAAAATAGGTGTCGATAGGCATTTCAGATATAAGTGTCGATAGGCATTTCAGATATAGGTGTCGATAGGCATTTCAGATATAGGTGTCGATAGGCATTTCAGATATAGGTATCGATAGGCATTTCAGATATAGGTGTCGATAGGCATTTCAGATATAGGTGTCGATAGGCATTTCAGATATAGGTGTCGATAGGCATTTCAGATATAGTTGCCGATTGGCATTTTAAAAATAGGTGCCGATTGGCATTTAAAAATAGGTGCCGATAGGCATTTTAGATATAGAAGCCGATAGGCATTTCAAATATAGGTGCCGATAGGCATTCCAGATATGGTTGCCGATAGGCATTTCAAATATAGGTGCTGATAGGCATTCCAGATGTAGTTTCCGATAGGCATTTCAAAAATAGGTGTCGATAGGCATTTCAGATATAGGTGTCGATAGGCATTTCAGATATAGGTGTCGATAGGCATTTCAGATATAGGTGTCGATAGGCATTTCAGATATAGGTGTCGATAGGCATTTCAGATATAGGTGTCGATAGGCATTTCAGATATAGGTGTCGATAGGCATTTCAGATATAGGTGTCGATAGGCATTTCAGATATAGGTGCCGATAGGCATTTCAGATATAGTTGCCGATTGGCATTTTAAAAATAGGTGCCGATAGGCATTTCAGATATAGAAGCCGATAGGCATTTAAAATATAGGTGCCGATAGGCATTCCAGATATGGTTGCCGATAGGCATTTCAAATATAGGTGCTGATAGGCATTTCAGATGTAGTTTCCGATAGGCATTTCAAAAAAAGGTGTCGATAGGCATTTTGATATAGGTGTCGATAGGCATTTCAGATATAGGTGTCGATAGGCATTTCAGATATAGGTGTCGATAGGCATTTCAGATATAGGTGTCGTTAGGCATTTCAGATATAGGTGTCGATAGGCATTTCAGATATAGGTGTCGATAAGCATTTCAGATATAGGTGCCGATAGGCATTTCAGATATAGTTGCCGATTGGCATTTTAAAAATGAGTGCCGATAGGCATTTCAGATATAGAAGCCGATAGGCATTTCAAATATAGGTGCCGATAGGCATTCCAGACATGGTTGCCGATAGGCATTTCAAATATAGGTGCTGATAGGCATTTCAGATGTAGTTTCCGATAGGCATTTCAAAAATAGGTGTCGATAGGCATTTCAGATATAGGTGTCGATAGGCATTTCAGATATAGGTGTCGATAGGCATTTCAGATATAGGTGTCGATAGGCATTTTAGATAAAGGTGTCGATAGGCATTTCAGATATAGGTGTCGATAAGCATTTCAGATATAGGTGTCGATAGGCATTTCAGATATAGGTGTCGATAGGCATTTCAGATATAGGTGTCGATAGGCATTTCAGATATAGGTGCCGATAGGCATTTCAGATATAGTTGCCGATTGGCATTTTAAAAATAGGTGCCGATAGGCATTTCAGATATAGAAGCCGATAGGCATTTCAAATATAGGTGCCGATGGGCATTCCAGATATGGTTGCCGATAGGCATTTCAAATATAGGTGCTGATAGGCATTTCAGATGTAGTTTCCGATAGGCATTTCAAAAATAGGTGTCGATAGGCATTTCAGATATAGGTGTCGATAGGCATTTCATATATAGGTGTCGATAGGCATTTCAGATACAGGAGTCGATAGGCATTTCAGATATAGGTGTCGATAGGCATTTCAGATATAGGTGTCGATAGGCATTTCAGATATAGGTGTCGATAGGCATTTCAGATATAGGTGTCGATAGGCATTTCAGATATAGGTGCCGATAGGCATTTCAGATATAGTTGCCGATTGGCATTTTAAAAATAGGTGCCGATAGGCATTTCAGATATAGAAGCCGATAGGCATTTCAAATATAGGTGCCGATAGGCATTCTAGATATGGTTGCTGATAGGCATTTCAAATATAGGTGCTGATAGGCATTTCAGATGTAGTTTCCGATAGGCATTTCAAAAATAGGTGTCGATAGGCATTTCAGATATAGGTGTCGATAGGCATTTCAGATATAGGTGTCGATAGGCATTTCAGATATAGGTGTCGATAGGCATTTCAGATAAAGGTGTCGATAGGCATTTCAGATATAGGTGTCGATAGACATTTCAGATATAGGTGTCGATAGGCATTTCAGATATAAGTGCCGATAGGCATTTCAGTTATTGTTGCCGATTGGCATTTTAAAAATAGGTGCCGATAGGCTTTTCAGATATAGAGGCCGATAGGCATTTCAAATATAGGTGCCGATAGGCATTCCAGATATGGTTGCCTATAGGCATTTCAAATATAGGTGCTGATAGGCATTTCAGATGTAGTTTCCGATAGGCATTTCAAAAATAGGTGTCGATAGGCATTTCAGATATAGGTGTCGATAGGCATTTCAGATATAGGTGTCGATAGGCATTTCAGATATAGGTGTCGATAGGCATTTCAGATATAGGTGTCGATAGGCATTTCAGATATAGGTGTCGATAGGCATTTCAGATATAGGTGTCGATAGGCATTCCAGATATAGGTGTCGATAGGCATTTCAGATATAGGTGTCGATAGGCATTTCAGATATAGGTGCCGATAGGCCTTTCAGATATAGTTGCCAATTGGCATTTTAAAAATAGGTTCCGATAGGCATTTCAGATATAGAAGCCGATAGGCATTTCAAATATAGGTGCCGATAGGCATTCCAGATATGGTTGCCGATAGGCATTTCAAATATAGGTGCTGATAGGCATTTCAGATGTAGTTTCCTATAGGCATTTCAAAAATAGGTGTCGATAGGCATTTCAGATATAGGTGTCGATAGGCATTTCAGATATAGGTGTCGATAGGCATTTCAGATATAGGTGTCGATAGGCATTTCAGATATAGGTGTCGATAGGCATTTCAGATATAGGTGTCGATAGGCATTTCAGATATAGGTGTCGATAGGCATTTCAGATATAGGTGTCGATAGGCATTTCAGATATAGGTGCCGATAGGCATTTCAGATATAGTTGCCGATTGGCATTTTAAAAATAGGTGCCGATAGGCATTTCAGATATAGAAGCCGATAGGCATTTCAAATATAGGTGCCGATAGGCATTCCAGATATGGTTGCCGATAGGCATTTCAAATAAAGGTGCTGATAGGCATTTCAGATGTAGTTTCCGTTAGGCATTTCAAAAATAGGTGTCGATAGGCATTTCAGATATAGGTGTCGATAGGCATTTCAGATATAGGTGTCGATAGGCATTTCAGATATAGGTGTCGATAGGCATTTCAGATATAGGTGTCGATAGGCATTTCAGATATAGGTGTCGATAGGCATTTCAGATAAAGGTGTCGATAGGCATTTCAGATATAGGTGTCGATAGGCATTTCAGATATAGGTGCCGATAGGCATTTCAGATATAGTTGCCGATTGGCATTTTAAAAATAGGTGCCGATAGGCATTTCAGATATAGAAGCCGAGAGGCATTTCAAATATAGGTGCCGATAGGCATTCCAGATATGGTTGCCGATAGGCATTTCAAATATAGGTGCTGATAGGCATTTCAGATGTAGTTTCCGATAGGCATTTCCAAAATAGGTGTCGATAGGCATTTCAAATATAGGTGTCGATAGGCATTTCAGATATAGGTGTCGATAGGCATTTCAGATATAGGTGTCGATAGGCATTTCAGATATAGGTGTCGATAGGCATTTCAGATATAGGTGTCGATAGGCATTTCAGATATAGGTGTCGATAGGAATTTCAGATATAGGTGTCGATAGGCATTTCAGATATAGGTGTCGATAGGCATTTCAGATATAGGTGCCGATAGGCATTTCAGATATAGTTGCCGATTGGCATTTTAAAAATAGGTGCCGATAGGCATTTCAGATATAGAAGCCGATAGGCATTTCATTTATAGGTGCCGATAGGCATTCCAGATATGGTTGCCGATAGGCATTTCAAATATAGGTGCTGATAGGCATTTCAGATGTAGTTTCCGATAGGCATTTCAAAAATAGGTGTCGATAGGCATTTCAGATATAGGTGTCGATAGGCATTTCAGATATAGGTGTCGATAGGCATTTCAGATATAGGTGTCGATAGGCATTTCAGATATAGGTGTCGATAGGCATTTCAGATATAGGTGTCGATAGGCATTTCAGATATAGGTGTCGATAGGCATTTCAGATATAGGTGTCGATAGGCATTTCAAATATAGGTGCTGATAAGCATTTCAGATGTAGTTTCCGATAGGCATTTCAAAAATAGGTGTCGATAGGCATTTCAGATATAGGTGTCGATAGGCATTTCAGATATAGGTGTCGATAGGTATTTCAGATATAGGTGTCGATAGGCATTTCAGATATAGGTGTCGATAGGCATTTCAGATATAGGTGTCGATAGGCATTTCAGATATATGTGTCGATAGGCATTTCAGATATAGGTGTCGATAGGCATTTCAGATATAGGTGTCGATAGGCATTTCAGATATAGGTGCCGATAGGCATTTCAGATATAGTTGCCGATTGGCATTTTAAAAATAGGTGCCGATAGGCATTTCAGATATAGAAGCCGATAGGCATTTCAAATATAGGTGCCGATAGGCATTCCAGATTTGGTTGCCGATAGGCATTTCAAATATCGGTGCTGATAGGCATTTCAGATGTAGTTTCCGATAGGCATTTCAAAAATAGGTGTCGATAGGCATTTCAGATATAGGTGTCGATAGGCATTTCAGATATAGGTGTCGATAGGCATTTCAGATATAGGTGTCGATAGGCATTTCAGATATAGGTGTCGATAGGCATTTCAGATATAGGTGTCGATAGGCATTTCAGATATAGGTGTCGATAGGCATTTCAGATATAGGTGTCGATAGGCATTTCAGATATAGGTGTCGATAGGCATTTCAGATATAGGTGTCGATAGGCATTTCAGATATAGGTGTCGATAGGCATTTCAGATATAGGTGCCGATAGGCATTTCAGATATAGTTGCCGATTGGCATTTTAAAAATAGGTGCCGATAGGCATTTCAGATATAGAAGCCGATAGGCATTTCAAATATAGGTGCCGATAGGCATTTCAGATGTAGTTTCCGATAGGCATTTCAAAAATAGGTGTCGATAGGCATTTCAGATATAGGTGTCGATAGGCATTTCAGATATAGGTGTCGATAGGCATTTCAGATATAGGTGTCGATAGACATTTCAGATATAGGTGTCGATAGGCATTTCAGATATAAGTGTCGATAGGCATTTCAGATATAGGTGTCGATAGGCATTTTAGATATAGGTGTCGATAGGCATTTCAGATATAGGTGCCGATAGGCATTTCAGATATAGTTGCCGATTGGCATTTTAAAAATAGGTGCCGATAGGCATTTCAGATATAGAAGCCGATAGGCATTTCAAATATAGGTGCCGATAGGCATTCCAGATATGGTTGCCGATAGGCATTTTAAATATAGGCGCTGATAGGCATTTCAGATGTAGTTTCCGATAGGCATTTCAAAAATAGGTGTCGATAGGCATTTCAGATATAGGTGTCGATAGGCATTTCAGATATAGGTGTCGATAGGCATTTCAGATATAGGTGTCGATAGGCATTTCAGATATAGGTGTCGATAGGCATTTCAGATATAGGTGTCGATAGGCATTTCAGATATAGGTGTCGATAGGCATTTCAGATATAGGTGTCGCTAGGCATTTCAGATATAGGTGTCGATAGGCATTTCAGATATAGGTGTCGATAGGCATTTCAGATATAGGTGCCGATAGGCATTTCAGATATAGTTGCCGATTGGCATTTTAAAAATAGGTGCCGATAGGCATTTCAGATATAGAAACCGATAGGCATTTCAAATATAGGTGCCGATAGGCATTCCAGATATGGTTGCCGATAGGCATTTCAAATATAGGTGCTGATAGGCATTTCAGATGTAGTTTCCGATAGGCATTTCAAAAATAGGTGTCGATAGGCATTTCAGATATAGGTGTCGATAGGCATTTCAGATATAGATGTCGATAGGCATTTCAGATATAGGGGTCGAAGGGCATTTCAGATATAGGTGTCGATAGGCATTTCAGATATAGGTGTCGATAGGCCTTTCAGATATAGGTGCCGTTAGGCATTTCAGATATAGTTGCCGATTGGCATTTTAAAAATAGGTGCCGATAGGCACTTAAGATATAGAAGCCGATAGGCATTTCAAATATAGGTGCCGATAGGCATTCCAGATATGGTTGCCGATAGGCATTTCAAATATAGGTGCTGATAGGCATTTCAGATGTAGTTTCCGATAGGCATTTCAAAAATAGGTGTCGATAGGCATTTCAGATATAGGTGTCGATTGGCATTTCAGATATAGGTGTCGATAGGCATTTCAGATATAGGTGTCGATAGGCATTTCAGATATAGGTGTCGATAGGCATTTCAGATATAGGTGTCGATAGGCATTTCAGATATAGGTGTCGATAAGCATTTCAGATATAGGTGTCGATAGGCATTTCAGATATAGGTGTCGATAGGCATTTCAGATATAGGTGCCGATAGGCATTTCAGATATAGTTGCCGATTGGCATTTTAAAAATAGGTGCCGATAGGCATTTCAGATATAGAAGCCGATAGGCATTTCAAATATAGGTGCCGATAGGCATTCCAGATATGGTTGCCGATAGGCATTTCAAATATAGGTGCTGATAGGCATTTCAGATGTAGTTTCCGATAGGCATTTCAAAAATAGGTGTCGATAGGCATTTCAGATATAGGTGTCGATAGGCATTTCAGATATAGGTGTCGATAGGCATTTCAGATATAGGTGTCGATAGGCATTTCAGATATAGGTGTCGATAGGCATTTCAGATATAGGTGTCGATAGGCATTTCAGATATAGGTGTCGATAGGCATTTCAGATATAGGTGTCGATAGGCATTTCAGATATAGGTGTCGATAGGCATTTCAGATATAGGTGCCGATAGGCATTTCAGATATAGTTGCCGATTGGCATTTTAAAAATAGGTGCCGATAGGCATTTCAGATATAGAAGCCGATAGGCATTTCAAATATAGGTGCCGATAGGCATTCCAGATATGGTTGCCGATAGGCATTTCAAATATAGGTGCTGATAGGCATTTCAGATGTAGTTTCCGATAGGCATTTCAAAAATAGGTGTCGATAGGCATTTCAGATATAGGTGTCGATAGGCATTTCAGATATAGGTGTCGATAGGCATTTCAGATATAGGTGTCGATAGGCATTTCAGATATAGGTGTCGATAGGCATTTCAGATATAGGTGTCGATAGGCATTTCTGATATAGGTGTCGATAGGCATTTCAGATATAGGTGTCGATAGGCATTTCAGATATAGGTGCCGATAGGCATTTCAGATACAGTTGCCGATTGGCATTTTAAAAATAGGTGCTGATAGGCATTTCAGATATAGAAGCCGATAGGCATTTCAAATATAGGTGCCGATAGGTATTCCAGATATGGTTGCCGATAGGCATTTCAAATATAGGTGCTGATAGGCATTTCAGATGTAGCTTCCGATAGGCATTTCAAAAATAGGTGTCGATAAGCATTTCAGATATAGTTGTCGATAGGCATTTCAGATATAGGTGTCGATAGGCATTTCAGATATAGGTGTCGATAGGCATTTCAGATATAGGTGTCGATAGGCATTTCAGATATAGGTGTCGATAGGCATTTCAGATATAGGTGTCGATAGGCATTTCAGATATAAGTGTCGATAGGCATTTCAGATATAAGTGCCGATAGGCATTTCAGATATAGAAGCCGATAGGCATTTCAAATATAGGTGCCGATAGGCATTCCAGATATGGTTGCCGATAGGCATTTCAAATATAGGTGCTGATAGGCATTTCAGATGTAGTTTCCGAAAGGCATTTAAAAAATAGGTGTCGATAGGCATTTCAGATATAGGTGTCGATAGGCATTTCAGATATAGGAGTCGATAGGCATTTCAGATATAGGTGTCGATAGGCATTTCAGATATAGGTGTCGATAGGCATTTCAGATATAGGTGTCGATAGGCATTTCAGATATAGGTGTCGATAGGCATTTCAGATATAGGTGTCGATAGGCATTTCAGATATAGGTGCCGATAGGCATTTCAGATATAGTTGCCGATTGGCATTAAAAATAGGTGCCGATAGGCTTTTCAGATATAGAAGCCGATAGGCATTTCAAATATAGGTGCCGATAGGCATTCCAGATATGGTTGCCGATAGGCATTTCAAATATAGGTGCTGATAGGCATTTCAGATGTAGTTTCCGATAGGCATTTCAAAAATAGGTGTCGATAGGCATTTCAGATATAGGTGTCGATAGGCATTTCAGATATAGGTGTCGATAGGCATTTCAGATATAGGTGTCGATAGGCATTTCAGATATAGGTGTCGATAGGCATTTCAGATATAGGTGTCGATAGGCATTTCTGATATAGGTGTCGATAGGCATTTCAGATATAGGTGTCGATAGGCATTTCAGATATAGGTGCCGATAGGCATTTCAGATACAGTTGCCGATTGGCATTTTAAAAATAGGTGCTGATAGGCATTTCAGATATAGAAGCCGATAGGCATTTCAAATATAGGTGCCGATAGGTATTCCAGATATGTTTGCCGATAGGCATTTCAAATATAGGTGCTGATAGGCATTTCAGATGTAGCTTCCGATAGGCATTTCAAAAATAGGTGTCGATAAGCATTTCAGATATAGTTGTCGATAGGCATTTCAGATATAGGTGTCGATAGGCATTTCAGATATAGGTGTCGATAGGCATTTCAGATATAGGTGTCGATAGGCATTTCAGACATAGGTGTCGATAGGCATTTCAGATATAGGTGTCGATAGGCATTTCAGATATAAGTGTCGATAGGCATTTCAGATATAGGTGCCGATAGGCATTTCGGATATAGTTGCCGATTGGCATTTTAAAAATAGGTGCCGATAGGCATTTCAGATATAGAAGCCGATAGGCATTTCAAATATAGGTGCCGATAGGCATTCCAGATATGGTTGCCGATAGGCATTTCAAATATAGGTGCTGATAGGCATTTCAGATGTAGTTTCCGAAAGGCATTTAAAAAATAGGTGTCGATAGGCATTTCAGATATAGGTGTCGATAGGCATTTCAGATATAGGTGTCGATAGGCATTTCAGATATAGGTGTCGATAGGCATTTCAGATATAGGTGTCGATAGGCATTTCAGATATAGGTGTCGATAGGCATTTCAGATATAGGTGTCGATAGGCATTTCAGATATAGGTGTCGATAGGCATTTCAGATATAGGTGCCGATAGGCATTTCAGATATAGTTGCCGATTGGCATTAAAAATAGGTGCCGATAGGCTTTTCAGATATAGAAGCCGATAGGCATTTCAAATATAGGTGCCGATAGGCATTCCAGATATGGTTGCCGATAGGCATTTCAAATATAGGTGCTGATAGGCATTTCAGATGTAGTTTCCGATAGGCATTTCAAAAACAGGTGTCGATAGGCATTTCAGATATAGGTGTCGATAGGCATTTCAGATATAGGTGTCGATAGGCATTTCAGATATAGGTGTCGATAGGCATTTCAGATATAGGTGTCGATAGGCATTTCAGATATAGGTGTCGATAGGCATTTCAGATATAGGTGTCGATAGGCATTTCAGATATAGGTGTCGATAGGAATTTCAGATATAGGTGTCGATAGGCATTTCAGATATAGGTGCCGATAGGCATTTCAGATATAGTTGCCGATTGGCATTTAAAAATAGGTGCCGATAGGCTTTTCAGATATAGTTGCCGATAGGCATTTCAAATATAGGTGCCGATAGGCATTCCAGATATGGTTGCCGATAGGCATTTCAAATATAGGTGCTGATAGGCATTTCAGATGTAGTTTCCGATAGGCATTTCAAAAATAGGTGTCGATAGGCATTTCAGATATAGGTGTCGATAGGCATTTCAAATATAGGTGTCGATAGGCATTTCAGATATAGGTGTCGATAGGCATTTCAGATATAGGTGTCGATAGGCATTTCAGATATAGGTGTCGATAGGCATTTCAGATATAGGTGCCGATAGGCATTTCAGATATAGTTGCCGATTGGCATTTTAAAAATAGGTGCCGATAGGCATTTCAGATATAGAAGCCGATAGGCATTTCAAATATAGGTGCCGATAGGCATTCCAGATATGGTTGCCGATAGGCATTTCAAATATAGGTGCTGATAGGCATTTCAGATGTAGTTTCCGATAGGCACTTCAAAAATAGGTGTCGATAGGCATTTCAGATATAGGTGTCGATAGGCATTTCAGATATAGGTGTCAATAGGCATTTCAGATATAGGTGTCGATAGGCATTTCAGATATATTTGTCGATAGGCATTTCAGATATAGGTGTCGATAGGCATTTCAGATATAGGTGTCGATAGGCATTTCAGATATAGGTGTCGATAGACATTTCAGATATAGGTGTCGATAGGCATTTCAGATATAGGTGTCGATAGGCATTTCAGATATAGGTGCCGATAGGCATTTCAGATATAGTTGCCGATTGGCATTTTTAAAATAGGTGCCGATAGGCATTTCAGATATAGAAGCCGATAGGCATTTCAAATATAGGTGCCGATAGGCATTCCAGATATGGTTGCCGATAGGCATTTCAAATGTAGGTGCTGATAGGCATTTCAGATGTAGTTTCCGATAGGCATTTCAAAAATAGGTGTCGATAGGCATTTCAGATATAGGTGTCGATAGGCATTTCAGATATAGGTGTCGATAGGCATTTCAGATATAGGTGTCGATAGGCATTTCAGATATAGGTGTCGATAGGCATTTTAGATATAGGTGTCGATAGGCATTTCAGATATAGGTGTCGATAGACATTTCAGATATAAGTGCCGATAGGCATTTCAGATATAGTTGCCGATTGGCATTTTAAAAATAGGTGCCGATAGGCATTTCAGATATAGAAGCCGATAGGCATTTCAAATATAGGTGCCGATAGGCATTCCAGATATGGTTGCCGATAGGCATTTGAAATATAGGTGCTGATAGGCATTTCAGATGTAGTTTCCGATAGGCATTTCAAAAATAGGTGTCGATAGGCATTTCAGATATAGGTGTCGATAGGCATTTCAAATATATGTGTCGATAGGCATTTCAGATATAGGTGCCGATAGGCATTTCAGATATAGTTGCCGATTGGCATTTTAAAAATAGGTGCCGATAGGCTTTTCAGATATAGAAGCCGATAGGCATTTCAAATATATGTGCCGATAGGCATTCCAGATATGGTTGCCGATAGGCATTTCAAATATAGGTGCTGATAGGCATTTCAGATGTAGTTTCCGATAGGCATTTCAAAAATAGGTGTCGATAGGCATTTCAGATATAGGTGTCGATAGGCATTTCAGATATAGGTGTCGATAGGCATTACAGATATAGGTGTCGATAGGCATTTCAGATATAGGTGTCGATAGGCATTTCAGATATAGGTGTCGATAGGCATTTCAGATATAGGTGTCGATAGGCATTTCAGATATAGGTGTCGATAGGCATTTCAGATATAGGTGTCGATAGCCATTTCAGATGTAAGTGCCGATAAGCATTTCAGATATAGTTGCCGATTGGCATTTTAAAAATAGGTGCCGATAGGCATTTCAGATATAGAAGCCGATAGGCATTTCAAATATAGGTGCCGATAGGCATTCCAGATATGGTTGCCGATAGGCATTTGAAATATAGGTGCTGATAGGCATTTCAGATGTAGTTTCCGATAGGCATTTCAAAAATAGGTGTCGATAGGCATTTCAGATATAGGTGTCGATAGGCATTTCAGATATAGGTGTCGATAGGCATTTCAGATATAGGTGTCGATAGGCATTTCAGATATAGGTGCCGATAGGCATTTCAGATATAGTTGCCGATTGGCATTTTAAAAATAGGTGCCGATAGGCATTTCAGATATAGAAGCCGATAGGCATTTCAAATATAGGTGCCGATAGGCATTCCAGATAAGATTGCCGATAGGCATTTCAAATATAGGTGCTGATAGGCATTTCAGATGTAGTTTCCGATAGGCATTTCAAAAATAGGTGTCGATAGGCATTTCAGATATAGGTGTCGATAGGCATTTCAGATATAGGTGTCGATAGGCATTTCAGATATAGGTGTCGATAGGCATTTCAGATATAGGTGTCGATAGGCATTTCAGATATAGGTGTCGATAGGCATTTCAGATATAGGTGTCGATAGGCATTTCAGATATAGGTGTCGATAAGCATTTCAGATATAGGTGCCGATAGGCATTTCAGATATAGTTGCCGATTGGCATTTTAAAAATAGGTGCCGATAGGCATTTCAGATATAGAAGCCGATAGGCATTTCAAATATAGGTGCCGATAGGCATTCCAGATATGGTTGCCGATAGGCATTTCAAATATAGGTGCTGATAGGCATTTCAGATGTAGTTTCCGATAGGCATTTCAAAAATAGGTGTCGATAGGCATTTCAGATATAGGTGTCGATAGGCATTTCAGATATAAGTGTCGATAGGCATTTCAGATATAGGTGTCGATAGGCATTTCAGATATAGGTGTCGATAGGCATTTCAGATATAGGTGTCGATAGGCATTTCAGATATAGGTGTCGATAGGCATTTCAGATATAGGTGTCGATAGGCATTTCAGATATAGGTGTCGATAGGCATTTCAGATATAGGTGTCGATAGGCATTTCAGATATAGTTGCCAATTGGCATTTAAAAATAGGTGCCGATAGGCATTTCAGATATAGAAGCCGATAGGCATTTCAAATATAGGCGCCGATAGGCATTCCAGATATGGTTGCCGATAGGCATTTCAAATATAGGTGCTGATAGGCATTTCAGATGTAGTTTCCGATAGGCATTTCAAAAATAGGTCTCGATAGGCATTTCAGATATAGGTGTCGATAGGCATTTCAGATATAGGTGTCGATAGGCATTTCAGATATAGGTGTCGATAGGCATTTCAGATATAGGTGTCGATAGGCATTTCAGATATAGGTGTCGATAGGCATTTCAGATATAGGTGTCGATAGGCATTTCAGATATAGGTGCAGATAGGCATTTCAGATATAGTTGCCGATTGGCATTTTAAAAATAGGTGCCGATAGGCATTTCAGATATAGAAGCCGATAGGCATTTCAAATATAGGTGCCGATAGGCATTCCAGATATGGTTGCCGATAGGCATTTCAAATATAGGTGCTGATAGGCATTTCAGATGTAGTTTCCGATAGGCACTTCAAAAATAGGTGTCGATAGGCATTTCAGATATAGGTGTCGATAGGCATTTCAGATATAGGTGTCGATAGGCATTTCAGATATAGGTGTCGATAGGCATTTCAGATATAGGTGTCGATAGGCATTTCAGATATAGGTGTCGATAGGCATTTCAGATATAGGTGCCGATAGGCATTTCAGATATAGTTGCCGATTGGCATTTTAAAAATAGGTGCCGATAGGCATTTCAGATATAGAAGCCGATAGGCATTTCAAATATAGGTGCCGATAGGCATTCCAGATATGGTTGCCGATAGGCATTTCAAATATAGGTGCTGATAGGCATTTCAGATGTAGTTTCCGATAGGCATTTCATAAATAGGTGTCGATAGGCATTTCAGATATAGGTGTCGATAGGCATTTCAGATATAGGTGTCGATAGGCATTTCAGATATAGGTGTCGATAGGCATTTCAGATATAGGTGTCGATAGGCATTTCAGATATAGGTGCCGATAGGCATTTCAGATATAGTCGCCGATTGGCATTTAAAAATAGGTGCCGATAGGCATTTCAGATATAGAAGCCGATAGGCATTTCAAATATAGGTGCCGATAGGCATTCCAGATATGGTTGCCGATAGGCATTTCAAATATAGGTGCTGATAGGCATTTCAGATGTAGTTTCCAATAGGCATTTCAAAAATAGGTGTCGATAGGCATTTCAGATATAGGTGTCGATAGGCATTTCAGATATAGGTGTCGATAGGGATTTCAGATATAGGTGTCGATAGGCATTTCAGATATAGGTGTCGATAGGCATTTCAGATATAGGTGTCGATAGGCATTTCAGATATAGGTGTCGATAGGCATTTCAGATATAGGTGTCGATAGGCATTTCAGATATAGGTGCCGATAGGCATTTCAGATATAGTTGCCGATTGGCATTTTAAAAATAGGTGCCGATAGGCATTTCAGATATAGAAGCCGATAGGCATTTCAAATATAGGTGCCGATAGGCATTCCAGATATGGTTGCCGATAGGCATTTCAAATATAGGTGCTGATAGGCATTTCAGATGTAGTTTCCGATAGGCATTTCAAAAATAGGTGTCGATAGGCATTTCAGATATAGGTGTCGATAGGCATTTCAGATATAGGTGTCGATAGGCATTTCAGATATAGGTGTCGATAGGCATTTCAGATATAGGTGTCGATAGGCATTTCAGATATAGGTGTCGATAGGCATTTCAGATATAGGTGTCGATTGGCATTTCAGATATAGGTGTCGATAGGCATTTCAGATATAAGTGCCGATAGGCATTTCAGATATAGTTGCCGATTGGCATTTTAAAAATAGGTGCCGATAGGCATTTCAGATATAGAAGCCGATAGGCATTTCAAATATAGGTGCCGATAGGCATTCCAGATATGGTTGCCGATAGGCATTTGAAATATAGGTGCTGATAGGCATTTCAGATGTAGTTTCCGATAGGCATTTCAAAAATAGGTGTCGATAGGCATTTCAGATATAGGTGTCGATAGGCATTTCAGATATAGGTGTCGATAGGCAATTCAGATATAGGTGTCGATAGGCATTTCATATATAGGTGCCGATAGGCATTTCAGATATAGTTGCCGATTGGCATTTTAAAAATAGGTGCCGATAGTCATTTCAGATATAGAAGCCGATAGGCATTTCAAATATAGGTGCCGATAGGCATTCCAGATATGGTTGCCGATAGGCATTTCAAATATAGGTGCTGATAGGCATATTAGATGTAGTTTCCGATAGGCATTTCAAAAATAGGTGTCGATAGGCATTTCAGATATAGGTGTCGACAGGCATTTCAGATATAGGTGTCGATAGGCATTACAGATATAGGTGTCGATAGGCATTTCAGATATAGGTGTCGATAGGCATTTCAGATATAGGTGTCGATAGGCATTTCAGATATAGGTGTCGATAGGCATTTCAGATATAGGTGTCGATAGGCATTTCAGATATAGGTGTCGATAGGCATTTCAGATATAAGTGCCGATAGGCATTTCAGATATAGTTGCCGATTGGCATTTTAAAAATAGGTGCCGATAGGCATTTCAGATATAGAAGCCGATAGGCATTTCAAATATAGGTGCCGATAGGCATTCCAGATATGGTTGCCGATAGGCATTTGAAATATAGGTGCTGATAGGCATTTCAGATGTAGTTTCCGATAGGCATTTCAAAAATAGGAGTCGATAGGCATTTCAGATATAGGTGTCGATAGGCATTTCAGATATAGGTGTCGATAGGCATTTCAGATATAGGTGTCGATAGGCATTTCAGATATAGGTGCCGATAGGCATTTCAGATATAGTTGCCGATTGGCATTTTAAAAATAGGTGCCGATAGGCATTTCAGATATAGAAGCCGATAGGCACTTCAAATATAGGTGCCGATAGGCATTCCAGATATGGTTGCCGATAGGCATTTCAAATATAAGTGCTGATAGGCATATCAGATGTAGTTTCCGATAGGCATTTCAAAAATAGGTGTCGATAGGCATTTCAGATATAGGTGTCGATAGGCATTTCAGATATAGGTGTCAATAGGCATTTCAGATATAGGTGTCGATAGGCATTTCAGATATAGGTGTCGATAGGCATTTCAGATATAGGTGTCGATAGGCATTTGAGATATAGGTGTCGATAGGCATTTCAGATATAGGTGTCGATAGGCATTTCAGATATAGGTGTCGATATGCATTTCAGATATAGGTGCCGATAGGCATTTCAGATATAGTTGCCGATTGGCATTTTAAAAATAGGTGCCGATAGGCATTTCAGATATAGAAGCTGATAGGCATTTCAAATATAGGTGCCGATAGGCATTTCAGATATGGTTGCCGATAGGCATTTCAAATATAGGTGCTGATAGGCATTTCAGATGTAGTTTCCGATAGGCATTTCCAAAATAGGTGTCGATAGGCATTTCAGATATAGGTGTCGATAGGCATTTCAGATATAGGTGTCGATAGGCATTTCAGATATAGGTGTCGATAGGCATTTCAGATATAGGTGTCGATAGGCATTTCAGATATAGGTGTCGGTAGGCATTTCAGTTATAGGTGCCGATAGGCATTTCAGATATAGTTGCCGATTGGCATTTTAAAAATAGGTGCCGATAGGCATTTCAGATATAGAAGCCGATAGGCATTTCAAATATAGGTGCTGATAGGCATTTCAGATGTAGTTTCCGATAGGCATTTCAAAAATAGGTGTCGATAGGCATTTCAGATATAGGTGTCGATAGGCATTTCAGATATAGGTGTCAATGGGCATTTCAGATATAGGTGTCGATAGGCATTTCAGATATAGGTGTCGATAGGCATTTCAGATATAGGTGTCGATAGGCATTTCAGATATAGGTGTCGATAGGCATTTCAGATATAGGTGTCGATAGGCATTTCAGATATAGGTGTCGATAGGCATTTCAGATATAGGTGCCGATAGGCATTTCAGATATAGTTGCCGATTGGCATTTTAAAAATAGGTGCCGATAGGCATTTCAGATATAGAAGCCGATAGGCATTTCAAATATAGGTGCCGATAGGCATTCCAGATATGGTTGCCGATAGGCATTTCAAATATAGGTGCTGATAGGCATTTCAGATGTAGTTTCCGATAGGCATTTCAAAAATAGGTGTCGATAGGCATTTCAGATATAGGTGTCGATAGGCATTTCAGATATAGGTGTCGATAGGCATTTCAGATATAGGTGTCGATAGGCATTTCAGATATAGGTGTCGATAGGCATTTCAGATATAGGTGTCGATAGGCATTTCAGATATAGGTGCCGATAGGCATTTCAGATATAGTTGCCGATTGGCATTTTAAAAATAGGTGCCGATAGGCATTTCAGATATAGAAGCCGATAGGCATTTCAAATATAGGTTCCGATAGGCATTCCAGATATGGTTGCCGATAGGCATTTCAAATATAGGTGCTGATAGGCATTTCAGATGTAGTTTCCGATAGGCATTTCAAAAATAGGTGTCGATAGGCATTTCAGATATAGGTGTCGATAGGCATTTCAGATATAGGTGTCGATAGGCATTTCAGATATAGGTGTCGATAGGCATTTCAGATATAGGTGTCGATAGGCATTTCAGATATAGGTGTCGATAGGCATTTCAGATAAAGGTGTCGATAGGCATTTCAGATATAGGTGTCGATAGGCATTTCAGATATAGGTGTCTCTAGGCATTTCAGATATAGGTGCTGATAGGCATTTCAGATATAGTTGCCGATTGGCATTTTAAAAATAGGTGCCGATAGGCATTTCAGATATAGAAGCCGATAGGCATTTCAAATATAGGTGCCGATAGGCATTCCAGATATGGTTGCCGATAGGCATTTCAAATATAGGTGCTGATAGGCATTTCAGATGTAGTTTCCGATAGGCATTTCAAAAATAGGTGTCGATAGGCATTTCAGATATAGGTGTCGATAGGCATTTCAGATATAGGTGTCGATAGGCATTTCAGATATAGGTGTCAATAGGCATTTCAGATATAGGTGTCGATAGGCATTTCAGATATAGGTGTCGATAGGCATTTCAGATATAGGTGTCGATAGGCATTTCAGATATAGGTGCCGATAGGCATTTCAGATATAGTTGCCGATTGGCATTTTAAAAATAGGTGCCGATAGGCATTTCAGATATAGAAGCCGATAGGCATTTCAAATATAGGTTCCGATAGGCATTCCAGATATGGTTGCCGATAGGCATTTCAAATATAGGTGCTGATAGGCATTTCAGATGTAGTTTCCGATAGGCATTTCAAAAATAGGTGTCGATAGGCATTTCAGATATAGGTGTCGATAGGCATTTCAGATATAGGTGTCGATAGGCATTTCAGATATAGGTGTCGATAGGCATTTCAGATATAGGTGTCGATAGGCATTTCAGATATAGGTGTCGATAGGCATTTCAGATAAAGGTGTCGATAGGCATTTCAGATATAGGTGTCGATAGGCATTTCAGATATAGGTGTCTCTAGGCATTTCAGATATAGGTGCTGATAGGCATTTCAGATATAGTTGCCGATTGGCATTTTAAAAATAGGTGCCGATAGGCATTTCAGATATAGAAGCCGATAGGCATTTCAAATATAGGTGCCGATAGGCATTCCAGATATGGTTGCCGATAGGCATTTGAAATATAGGTGCTGATAGGCATTTCAGATGTAGTTTCCGATAGGCATTTCAAAAATAGGTGTCGATAGGCATTTCAGATATAGTTGCCGATTGGCATTTTAAAAATAGGTGCCGATAGGCATTTCAGATATAGAAGCCGATAGGCATTTCAAATATAGGTGCCGATAGGCATTCCAGATATGGTTGCCGATAGGCATTTCAAATATAGGTGCTGATAGGCATTTCAGATGTAGTTTCCGATAGGCATTTCAAAAATAGGTGCCGATAGGCATCTCAGATATAGGTGCTGATAGGCATTTCAGACATGGTTGCCGATTGGCATTTTAAAAATAGGTGCCGATAGGCATTTCAGATATAGAAGCCGATAGGCATTTCAAATATAGGTGCCGATAGGCATTCCAGATATGTTTGCCGATAGGCATTTCAAATATAGGTGCTGATAGGCATTTCAGATGTAGTTTCCGATAGGCATTTCAAAAATAGGTGCCGATAGGCATTTCAGATATAGGTGCCGATAGGCATTTCAGATATAGTTGCCGATTGGCATTTTAAAAATAGGTGCCGATAGGCATTTCAGATATAGAAGCCGATAGGCATTTCAAATATAGGTGCCGATAGGCATTTCAGATATAGAAGCCGATAGGCATTTCAAATATAGGTGCCGATAGGCATTCCAGATATGGTTGCCGATAGGCATTTTCAAATATAGGTGCTGATAGGCATTTCAGATGTAGTTTCCGATAGGCTTTTCAAAAATAGGTGTCGATAGGCATTTCAGATATAGGTGTCGATAGGCATTTCAGATATAGGTGTCGATAGGCATTTCAGATATAGGTGTCGATAGGCATTTCAGATATAGGTGTCGATAGGCATTTCAGATATAGGTGTCGATAGGCATTTCAGATATAGGTGCCGATAGGCATTTCAGATATAGTTGCCGATTGGCATTTTAAAAATAGGTGCCGAAAGGCATTTCAGATATAGAAGCCGATAGGCATTTCAAATATAGGTGCTGATAGGCATTTCAGATGTAGTTTCCGATAGGCATTTCAAAAATAGGTGTCGATAGGCATTTCAGATATAGGTGTCGATAGGCATTTCAGATATAGGTGTCGATAGGCATTTCAGATATAGGTGTCGATAGGCATTTCAGATATAGGTATCGATAGGCATTTCAGATATAGGTGTCGATAGGCATTTCAGATATAGGTGTCGATAGGCATTTCAGATATAGGTGTCGATAGGCATTTCAGATATAGTTGCCGATTGGCATTTTAAAAATAGGTGCCGATTGGCATTTAAAAATAGGTGCCGATAGGCATTTTAGATATAGAAGCCGATAGGCATTTCAAATATAGGTGCCGATAGGCATTCCAGATATGGTTGCCGATAGGCATTTCAAATATAGGTGCTGATAGGCATTCCAGATGTAGTTTCCGATAGGCATTTCAAAAATAGGTGTCGATAGGCATTTCAGATATAGGTGTCGATAGGCATTTCAGATATAGGTGTCGATAGGCATTTCAGATATAGGTGTCGATAGGCATTTCAGATATAGGTGTCGATAGGCATTTCAGATATAGGTGTCGATAGGCATTTCAGATATAGGTGTCGAT